>JAODKC010000036.1:24100780-24115059 GCA_026777985.1 Mormyrops attenuatus
AGGCAGGTGCTGGAAGTGCGGGGGGGGGGGGGTTCTGGGTGTTTTCGATTCAAAAGGAGAATCAGCAAGAGCAAAGGTGTAAACAGCTTCTAACAGACCGCGTTAGCTGCAGGTAGACTTGCCAGTGCGAGTATTTTAGGAGCAGCTGTGGCTTTCACGCACAGCAGTGCCATCAGTGCATGGGGAATTGCCCACCACCAAAGAACATCCAGCTAATGGCTGTGCTGTGGTTGAAAACAGGTTGTTGATCATAAAGGCTGACACAGGCTGGCGGAGAACCAGACGGCCTACAGTCAGTCGAGTAACAGCGGATAACGACGGCAGTGCCAAGAGGCACGCATCAGGATACACGACCCATCCTACCCTGTCATCGAGGAAATACAACACCTATAAACCTCTGCGCTTCACTCCTGGTTACAAAAAAATAGAAAGTGCAGTTGCAGTAGAGTAAGGAACATGAGCACTGGAGACTGGAAGGGACTGGAAAAACATCTCCCAGCTTCCTGTTGTCTAATAAGGGACTAGAGTATGGCAGGAACCGAACGAGCCCACAGATCCCTTGTGCTGCATATACCACGGGCTACGTGAAAATAACTGCTGATCAGGTACACCAGTAATAGCAGCACTGTTTACATCTATACGCGGCTTACGACAGGACAATTCCTCAGGCCACAGTGCTGGGATTGTCGAGAAATGGTTACAGGTACATGACAGCGGATTCAGCTTACTGCAGCGGCCCGCCCAGCCAACAGATTGCAGCATCAATCCATTCGAGCACCTGTGTGACATGATGGAACAAGCTATTCCAAGATCAGAGGTCTGCTACCAGATAATCTGCAATAACTAAACAATGGAGTTGACATGGCCCAGCAAGCCTGTTGTGCATGTTGCTGCTCACTATTATGCCTGTGTTTGCATGAGATGTATATATATTAACATATTAATACATAATTTATTATATAGCCATCAAAAACTGCATATAAAATCTGGCTTTTCAACCAATGAAAACTGACAATGTTCATAAAAACTGAATTTGTCACGATAGATTATTTATTAACTAGATAGATTTAATTAGATAACAGACCACACTTGCATCACTGCTAGATTTGAAAACAATCAGTTTGAATCTTTCACTATGAGAAGGGTGAAAAACCTGACTCTTTGATCAATTGCAGATGTGACAGACACAGCGTATAAAAAAACGTTAAAATATTAAATGTCATTTTAATATTTTATGCAATTTTGGTCTGATGCTGGCTGGGGAGTTTGGCATCGGCGGCCTGATGCAAGGACTAGAAAAAGACACTGAATTGCATGCTGCCCTCTCTGCTTGCACACTAGTGAAACGTTAGGGAAAGGAGGAGTCTGGCTAGAACTCGTAAGAAGTGATGTTATGCAGGGAAATCCTAAGTAGGAGCAAAAAGACAAGGAGACAAGTATGTGTCAGAAGCAGACGCTGGACCGTCAGATCTTTGTTTTGTGTTTGAATTCTCAGTAAACCTCATTCAGGATAATCGGAAATAATCATCACGTGATGTTTTCTTATTGCGGCCATGTCTTCAAGAAACATTTGATCAAAGGCTTTTTATAAAATGCAACTTAGCCTAAAAAGTCTCCTTAAAAGCAATTTCAATATACACAGCTGCATACTAGCATGAAAAAGTTACTGTGCTAAAATATTATGCTATTACAAAAGCAGGAGCTACATCACCAGAGATCAAAGATAAAAACATTAATGTTTAAAAAGTTATTTAAATTGACTATTTGGATATAACATCCATGACAGAATATTCCATGTTTAAAGATTTTAAAGGGGACCATATTGTTGATGTTTGTACTGGGCAAGACTGAATCTGAGTTAAGGTGATATCCTCGTAGTGACCAACAAAAATGACTTTTTGACAAAAAATGACTAAAATGTTGCTGTCTAGACTTACATTTTATGTTTGAAAGAGTAACATACAAACATGCACTCCAGGAATGATGAAATAAAGTTTGGTGCCTTGACTCTTATCAGCAAGGCCATACTTGTAAAGCCTTACTGGGAAACACAATTCAGAAATGTATTTCTGTGGCCTTACTTACGATGAGAAGCACTTGTGGATGCATGTAAATGAAAAGCAAAGTAAGCTCATAGCACTTTGGAGAGAGCATTGCTTGCAATGTGAATGCTGAAAGATACTACCTGAACCATTCCTGCCTTTTCTAGTCACAGATGCACAGGGCAACCGTCAATCACTGAGGACTTAGCCTTCAGCAAATGTACTCAGGAAGTAGGTGTCTTCTTTATTCCTAAGTTTGCCTTTTCCTCTCCACTGTCTCTCATTGGCTCCCCCTATAAAATCGCATGTATAACACATTCAACTGCGTTATGTTCAGAGTGTTCAGCTGCTGTCGCTATTACTAACATTAAATGGCTAGTTCCACCCTTTCATCATCCACCATCAGTGTTGGTTGTAAAATGTTACAAAGTAATGCGTTACTATAATTCTGTACTTTTGGCGGCAACAAGAAATGTAACTAATTACCTTTATGAATTAAATAACGCAAATAAATGTACTGAAATTTACATAGGTCACATACTTTTGTCTTGCATGAAGGTATTAATGGACAAATGCAGCCCATTCCCTTAATTTCCTGTTCATGATCTAACGTCATCCGTCCTTACGGTGACATGATGAATGGGTGATATTATAGGTACTGTGATTGATAAAATTTGACAGTTGTATTGTCTCGCAATCTGTCACAGCAGCAACACTAAAATATTATAACTATGTAGGCTCTAATTAGATTATTGAAGCAATTCAAAGCACATTCCCTAGTAACTAACTACATTTTTAAGTTATTGAATTACTTTTGAATGAAGTAACTGTAACCTTTCTAATTTTCAGTAACTTGCACATCACTGTCTGCCGTACTGGCATGTGGTAGTGGGCCGCAGTGAGCCTATGGACTATCACAGGAAGCAAGGCCGGGAAGCCTCTTGGTAAAGAAGCCAGTCTATCATGGGAACATGCACATTAACGGCAATTTAGAGTCACTAATTCACTTAACTATATTCTAGGACGGCAGAAGACACTGGAGAACCCAGCAGGAACTCGTGTGTACATGGAGTGAACATGCAACCCCACACAAAGAAGAGAATAGAACCTCCACGCTGCAGGTGTGAGGTTCTGCTGCCACCCACTGAGACACCATGCTGTTCTAAACGGTTTTTAATATAACTTGGAAATCTGCCTGAGTAAGTTTCACAGCATTTGTGAAGCCCTCAAGGAATCTTAATGGTAATAATGTTCAGGGAGTTTGCTTTTCCATGGTATTTGGCTGTGTTTTAATTTGTCGGATGCCATCTTTCATCCAGGGAGTTCTCATTTTTAGGGGGCATGTTTAGCCAGGACAACCACAGCTTAATCAAGAGAGCTTTCATCACATAGGGGTACCAGTGGTTTCAGGGCTTTGGACCAACATCAAGGCTGTAATATGTAGTGGAATGTCACTGAGCCTGTAGATGAAACCAGGGCTCAAAATCAAAGTGATACGTTTCAGTCCACTTTATCATTCACTTCAATTGTTTTGTTATCAATGAAAGTGCAAGGGCCTACTTGCATGGCCCTTGTTTTAAAAAGCTTTAGGAATAAAAAGAAGTGCATTGCTAAAGAAGACAGTGAGATTAGATTATGGTGCCCAAAAGTTGCCTGATTGCCATAGCTTTCAGCCTGAGGAATGTAACAGTGAAAAAATAGACATCTACCTCATTTAACGGCAAGTGGAACACCTTAAAAAGCACCTTTGCAATTAAAGTATTTTTAATCCCTTTTTTCATCTCCATTGACTTATTTAAAAGCTTTGCAAGACTGAGTTTTGTTAGCTATATCTAACAGTGGAAACTTAGTCTGCCATTGTAAATGTTAAGGTAAAATGTTTATTATTGAATAAATACTTTTCCTCCAATTTAAGATTTTTAAAAGCTGGCATTTACTGAGAACCTATGGAATACCACAGCAGACAGTTCTCCTCATCAAGAGGTCTATGACAATTTCACTTGCAAGGCAAGACGACAGTGAGTACAACTTCGAAGTCAATCCTGATCCTACCATACCACAGAAGATCAACTGAGACATATAGACCCCACCTTGGCATTGCAGATGACCATATTTGTTCTCTCACACACACCAGCACATGCAGGAAAAGGCATCTTGCTTCAAAACCTACGCCCAGCAAGTGGATCTGAAGATCAACACAAAGAAATCAGATGTGTTGCCACTCGACATCCCAAACCCTTCACCGATCATGGCGGACAGAGAGGACCAGATATGATGGAGGGGCAGGCAGTGACATCAGGAGCAGAATGAACAATGCCAGGAATGCCTTCAGCGTGCTGAACAATGCATAGAGGTCGTCAAAGTGCAGCAGCAACACCAAGCCGATGCTTTAGCAGAGCTGTGGTGTGTCCACACTCTGGTATAAAAGTTGGTGGAAGATGAGACACGACATCACCATGCTGTCAGCCTTCCACACTGGTGACCTGAGGAGAATCCTGCACGTTTTGTGGCCACACTGACACCACCAATATGAGAAGCAGATGAAGGTGGGTATCACATATCAATAGAAGAGCTCTATTTTGAGCTCTAATTTGACGATCTAACACAAAGTGTAAAGCGCAAAGTGTAACTAAAGTGTATGGGCATGTCCAAATGCATTTAGCTCTTGATGGCTGAAAAACCACACTTTTCACCAGTGCAAGGTGGAATTATTCAGAGGCGTGTTTTGGGCGTAACATGCAATGAACTAATCAGAATGGTGCGTCATCTTAGCTTTCAAAATGCAGCGGCGCATGATCTACTGCTGCTCTCAGGCCCCTTCCGATTGGGTAGACACATATGCAGAAATGTGCAGAAATTCGTTCTTTATACGTTTCATGAGTTTTCAAAGTTTAGTTTATCTGTCAAGCGTTCGGAAATATTTCCTTCGCATATATTTGTGGACGATCAACGGCACGTTTACCTAGCAAGTCAGATCGCTTTTCGGCCGAGGGAATGGACGTGCTTGTGCACCAAGTGAAAAGGCATGAGCTACTCATCTAGATGAGCAGCACTGTTGTGCTGAAAGCCTTTCGAGGTGAAGCAGGTGTGGGATGAAGTAGCAGCGAGTGTGTTCTTATTTTCTGGCATCACCAGATCATCCGCGCAGTGCCGAAAGGAGTACAATGATGTCAGAAGACGGGGAAAGCAGAAGCTCGCTGCTGAACGAGAGCAGCAGCTGGGATCAGAGACTTAGGCCCTTATTTTGACGATCTAACGGAAAGTATAAAGCGGAACTAAACAGTTACGGGAGTGTCCAAATCCATTTCACTATTTTGACAGATGAAAAAACTGATTTTGCACAAGCGCAAAAAAGAAAGAAAGGCTGTCCTAACTCTCTTAATTATTCAGAGGCCTGTTTTGGGCATAGCAGCCAATAAACCAATTTGAATGCGCATTACCTTTAAAAGGCAGCGGCCCATGATCTACTGCGTATTGCTATTTTAACGCCGTGTTTACACGGCAAGCCAGATCGCTTTTCGGCTGAAGAAACAAACGTGCTGGTGCACATGGTGAAATTGTGAGAATTTCATCTACGGGGGCAGCACTGTTCCACTTAAGCCAGTGATTCTCAAAGTGTGTGGTGCGCCTGGCCTGGAGGCCGCCATGGCACTGCGGGGGGACCACAACAAATCCCCGGTAGGGAGAGTGCTGAAATGTGTGGCGGAACCGAAGTTTAATTTACGTGTTTAAAGGGAGAGCAATAGCGAACGGTGCCTTTAGGTTTTTTTCTTTCAGACAGCGAAACAAACGTAAAGTAAAACATGGACAGATTCTTGTTAGGGATGAAACGAAAACCTTGACGACGGTTTTAGTAAAACAAAATCTGGTCCATTTTGTTTCTAATTTCTTACTGTATATCTATGTGTGATTATGAAATGAAATCACAGTGCATTTTAAGCGTTATACCATGAAAGAAGTACAAATTAATCACATAAAGGTTAAAATACGCTGTAATTTCTTATATTGTCATAACAGCGCAAATCCGTGTTTATATTGTTGCATTTGCGCTGCTATGACAATTGCCGCGTGTATTGCTTCATGCGATGAATGCGTTCAAACAAAACACAACCTACAGTTTTTAAGGTGTTTTTAAATGTTCAAATAAAAGGTAATGATTTGGCTTTTATTTTTTACAATTTCCAATTTAGATTCTACGGAGCCCCTTAGGTGTCATGGTAGAAAAGATATTATCTCTTAGTAATTCGTGTTCTCCAGTCACAAATACATGCTCTCGAAATCGGGTTCTTGGCATTCCTGCACCTCGTGCGCATACCTCTGTCAATGCGTCATGCACCCGCACATTTCTAAATCGCGCAGTTTAAATACCGTGTAACAATGCGCTGCTTACCTTAGATATGGTTTTTGTTAGTCATATGTGCAATGTGATTTCGCTGCCTTAAAATAGCAATGCACCGACAATGCGCCCGGCCACGCCTCATTTAAAATTACCACTCCTATGAGCGATCGAAAATGTGCTATTTAGACGACATATGTGCAGGGAGTGAAAATGCGCAATGCACTAGTACGAAACTAGCAAAACCACTTTGCGTTACGCTTTGTGCTGGTGGCAAATAGAGCCCCAAGACTCCATCACAAGAACAGCTCTCCACTGGACCCTAGAGGGCAGATGGAGGAGAGCCAGGCCAAAGCACACCTGGAGGCGTGCTGGCAAAACAGAACTGAAGGCCCACAGCAGGGGCAGCATACAGAATCCCGCCCAAGATAGACAGAAGTGGAAGTGCTTTGTTGCTGACCTATAAGCCAGGTGGCACAGTGGGCTGTAGTAGTAGTAAGAAGGGTGTTTTTCATTTTAATACATAGTTTATATTGTGTAATACAAGCTATAGCTCTCTTTTGTTTAACTGTAGAAATTATATGTATATCTGTTCCTATACAGTGGTACCTTGTGTACAGTGGAACACGAACTTAATTCGTCCCAGAAGGCTGATCAAGTTGCGATTTGGTTGAGGTCCAAGTCAATTTTTTCCATAAGAAATAATATATATTAATTTAATCTATTCCAGACCCCCAAAATCATTAGGTAGATTGATGATCTACCTAATAATAAAAAGCATTAACGATCAATATAAAACTAATATACACATGAAAAAGCACACATACAAAAGCAATAAACATGAAATTAATGACAATCCCATATTCCGAAGCGAGAGCAGACACACATGCACCACCTTCAAGTCTCGCTATAATTTTCCTTTTTAAGTTCCACAGTTACTCTCACTACTGCCCTCTTTGGTTTGCTGCTGTCACTGCTCACTTCCTTAGGGGCCATGATTACTGTATCACTAAATGTACTGTAGATACAGCACAAAAAAATCACACCGAACACAGCTTTCGCATGTCGAACTCGGTCGAGAGGTACCACGAGACTGAGAGTGATTCATAGGCATCAGCATCCCAGTAGGTCCGTTTGCCTTTGTGTCGGCCCATCAGAGATGTGTCTCAATCCGTACAAGTTTTAGCGGGTCTGTTTTTTTGTCATGTTCCAAGTTTTTGGTCAAGTTGCGGTTAGACTTTTCTTGACCTGTTCGGGATCCAAATTGGTAGAGTTGAACGTGTCTCGACCCATACTAGTTTTAGCAGGAACGGTCAAGTTCCAAGATTCCAGTCGAGGTACAAGTCAAAAAAAATTTGACAGATTCAGTCGACGTCTGAGTTGGTCAAGTTAGGAGGCGTTCGAGTTTCTAGGTTCCACTGTATTTGTTTTTACTCCTTTCACATCTTGACAAAGTGGATAGCTCAGGACCAGGAAGTAATAATCCAGACCAAAATTTTATTTCAGCCAACCAGTTGAGTACTCTGTGACTGTGACTCTTTATACTCCACTCGCTGGTTGAGACCAATGGAGAGAAAACGGCCGAGCAATGAATACAGAACACGAGTCCTCAGTGATTGAGGGTAGCCCTGTGCATATGTAACTAGCAAAGACTGCAGGAATGGTTCAACTAATATCTTTTGCCATTCATGTCGCAGGTAATGCTCTGTCCATGGCCCCGAAACACTATGAGCTCACATTGCATTTCATTTACATGCTTCCACAAGTGCTCCTTATTCATAACATATTCTAAGTAAAAACTATAGGTTACATACTGATGTGTAAAGTATATAAAGTAATCCCAGTCACGTCCACACACAAACAATTGTTTTCGGATCTCTTCAGCACTATAATTAAGTTATATTAAGCATAATTTTTCCCTTTTAGGTCAAGTTCTTTGAATTTCTTTCCAACATGTTTACATGTTTTCATCCCACCCCTGGAAATGACTGCATATAAACTAGCATGATGAATTAACGGCCGGTGTGAAGGTCAATTTGGGTTAATTTGAATTAATCTGGTTTTGTTCGTTTAATAAGCCATAAATTAAATTTTTTTTGTTGATTATCCTATAATAAAGATTATACATGCTGTATTATGGTGTACACAAATGTGACACATTTTCATTCATTGGCTCATAATACATTTTTAAAATTTGCTGGAACATTGAAGATCCCTCAAAGTGAAACGTTTTATATTGATAATATTTTCAATAGACCTTTCCCAGAAACGAAGATGAATTCAGCTGGACATATTTTATCATTGGGAATGTGAGCTATTGCTGAAACGAGGTGAGCTAAAATCACCAAGATTTCCACCGCAGACCTCAAATGTGGCTGAAATGTGACTAAAATGGATCCTGGCCAGTTTTCAGCAAACATATCTGGTAATGACTGGCATCCTTCGCATTTAATATCATTTTTTACAAATAATGTTGGAGTTTATACATTTATTTATTGTAACTCTGCAAATCTTACAAATCGAGTTATTTCTTGTGCTTAGCG
This sequence comes from Mormyrops attenuatus, assembly GCA_026777985.1. Lineage (NCBI taxonomy): Eukaryota > Metazoa > Chordata > Actinopteri > Osteoglossiformes > Mormyridae > Mormyrops > Mormyrops attenuatus. The sequence goes on from JAODKC010000036.1 coordinate 24,109,702, forward strand.
TCCTGTGAACTGAGAGTGAATAATGTGTGTCGATAGCTTTGCACGGAGCGGCAAATCCCCTTGAGCATTTTACTGTTATCTAGACCCCCTTCAAATCCCGCGAAGTAGCGCTTCCATTCCCTCATCACGTCACCTGGGCGAGAGAGTCGCATGATGCTTCACAAAGGCCCCAAGAAGGTGCCCTTCACAAGTAAGGGAAGCAACAGAGCCAACAAGTCCACAGATTTTGGCCACAAAATATTGACAAGTTACAATCTGAGGTTTGAGGTGTCTGACACCTGAGCAGCAAGAAAACGAAAGCATGTATACTCTATTTAGAGAATAAAATATATATACAAAATTACAATATGTATATATAAACTTCACTGGATTCTCTCAGTGGCCTTTCAATTTAAAGCAGACTAATTAGGTATTGCTTCAAAAGGTTGTTGGTTCCTATTTAAAAACATGTCACTAAGCAGGGTATTTTAAGTCTATGTTTAGATAATAACTCTACTGTGATGCACGGGATCAATCAGAAGCATGATTAGCAACCATAAATCAGAATTAATTTCAAATGTCATAATCAAGTTAATGCTAATCATGTTTCACCCTCGAGATTCCCTCCTGGTAGCTAACAGCTACAGCATACAAATTAGCACGAATCACATCCCAAACCAAGTTACGGCATTGAAACTGCACGTCTGGCCTGTCACATCGCTAGCCATTTAAAGTCCATCTTATCTCTCTCCGTACACCTCCTCGTAACTCCTCATTGTTACTAGAAGTGCTTCTCCTGTTGAGGTCACAGGGAGAGCGAAGTCAAGAAGGAGAAGGAGGGATGATCAGTGGTTTGCAATGCAGCTACCGTAACCCACACAGCTATGCCTTTCATGGGATTCGTCCCATCATTGCTGAACACTTACCAACATTATCAATGTTTACTGCTAAAATATTTTCGGTAACAATTTACTTGATGGTGCACAAGTAATGTTGTACTGCACTCTTCACGCATTAATTAACCATAAACTAAGTGTTAATTACGTACTGATTCCGTGTTCGTTGATCATTAATCAATCATGATGGTTCATGTATTGCATGCAGGACCCATATTACTTCCTGGTTTATTCTTGAGTAGTACCTGAGTAAATAGATTATTATTGCCCCCTTAACTTAATACTACCATACTTTCTGCTATTGTTAATGAAGTTGTGTATTTTTAGTGACCAACATAAATATTGTGACAAAATCATTGTGTGGGATGCACATCTCAGTCAACAATAACAGTATCTGATGCTTTCATCCCTCCAGACGCTTATCTTACTGAGGGTAGCAGAGATTTGATACTCTCCACATGAAACCATCGGTTTTCTTGACCCGCTATCCACAAACACAAAGTTCCTTCCATGTTAAAGGAGGTTGCAGGGAGTCCCTTTCTAGTCTAAATGCCAAGAATCATATTTGGTGCGGATTCAAGGCGACCCATGACCCAGCCAACACTGTTCTTATAGCACTGTCAGTGGGGGTTGCCGTAGGCTATGGAGATGTCTCTCCTCAAGAGGAACTAGAGGCCGGATTGGGATTGAAGGGGATGAATGCATACTTATTTATGCTTTTGATTGTGATGAACCCCAAGTATTCTGAATTTTGAGCTCAGATGTGAAGGAGCAAGGCCACTGTCCCTCCCTGGGGGGTGAGTCATCTGACTTCACAGGTCTGTCTACATTTCCTCATGGCTGATTCTTGTTTTCCCTGGTTATATACATAACCCCCCCATCACTCCCCTGGTAAGCCTGCTCCCAAGGGGAGGCTGACTGCCCTGATTGCCTATGCCGCAAGCTGTTTTGTTCAATTTTCCAGTCGCCACCAAAACAGGGATTGATGGCTGTGATGTAGCCCCCTCTACTCCCTTCAGCACAGAAAGGGAACGCTTTCATAATTAAGGTTGAATCCGCTTTTGCAAATTCCACGTGTCACATGATGCTCCCCTGGAGCCCTGCAGGCTATCCTCCCAAAATAAAGTATATGGGAAATATCTGTCTGTTGTAATGGAGACAGAAACTGAAGAGGTTAATACTGGGGGAGTTCCCTAAGACCTTCTGAATATCCCAAAAGAGATTTTAGTGGCAGTTTATTCTTGCAATTTATGCTTCTTTATTCTTACAGTTTATACTTGCATGTAATGTGAATGTAATTTTCGGATGGAATTGACTTTGCAGTGTAACGTAATGTATAATTTCCAAATTCTGAATTTTAAATGTTGTGTACAACGCAAATGCCTGAATTAGAGCTGCAACCTTTCAGTCAAGCGTGATTGTGGGCTGTGTCTGAGACTATCTGCCATGAAAATTCATTTTTCTCCATGATTTAATAGACTGGCTTATTCCCGCTTATTTTGGATAACCTCCCACAGGTTGTTGCCCTTCCGCTTTGACAGCTCTTCTCTGCACAAAACTCCTCTCTGTATGGTCTAAACTTTGCATAGCCTTAGGAGCGCCTAGTGCATAATTTGAATGCATGAAATAACACAAAATTACAGTAGGGAAAACAGGTACAAGAGCTTCATAAAGCAACTGCCGGCATATACAACTCAGGATATGGTTATATTTCATTAACATTTATTTTTTTAAACGACTTGTTTTAAATTAATTCAAAATTACTCACATGAACAGATGTGTGAAGATGTGCTATTGTTTAGTAAAATACATCACTTTTTAAAAACACTTCCATATTGGATTTTACCACTCAAAACAGTGGCAAAGCATATCCAATCAGTGGCTTTTGTGTAATGTACAATGAAATACAAAAAAACACTTTTGGACACTGTGAGTCTGGGATGAGGAAGGCAGAGGTTAGTGGATAAATCTCCCCATGGACGTGTGATTCATCAGGGACGTAAAGCAGCCCATTTGTTTTGCAGGAGACTGTAAGCGTCAGTGTGTTCTGTAGCTTTCCTGCCGTTTGGACTTTGGTAGAGCTGAAATAGGGGCTGTGATGCCTATTGTGCCCCTCCAGGCTGTTGTAACCCGAGAGTGCTAATCAACCCCCTCCTCCATCCTCCACTTCCTGTGTCACATGGACCTGTGCTGCTACGTGCACCGAAATGGCAGTTAGCTATTTTATCTATCGGTGTAGCTAAATACAGAATCTTTAAGTCATTTTACTCATGTTGGAGCCCAGCTCAACACAATTATATTTTCTGTCCGAATTAAGCAGGTGGTGTGAGTAATATGGTACACAGTTAGCCCCACATCGCTGGATGGAACCAGCTGTGGATCAAAAATATAAAAAAAATAAATAAATCCAGAACATTCCAAAAAGCAACACTTGAATTTACTATGTGCCAATCACTACACTGAATCCATGCAAATGAAGTGACATGTAGGCATTCCCTGCTGACAGATCCTCAGTCTCTCTCCAGCACTATTCAGAATCCATGCGAATGGACTAATGTGTAGGCATACCCTGCTGACAGATCCTCAGTCTCTCTCCACGGCTACCCAGAATCCAGGCGAATTAAGTGATGTGTAGGCATTCCCTGCTAGCAGATTCTCAGTCTCTGTCCAGCACTACCCAGAATCCATGTGAATGAAATGATGTGTAGGCATACCCTGCTGACAGATTCTCAGTCTCTCTCCAGCACTATCCAGAATCCATGCGGATGAAGTGATGTGTAGGCATACCCGGCTGACAGATTCTCTCTCCAGCACTATCCAGAATCCATGCGGGTGAAGTGATGTGTAGGCATACCCGGCTGACAGATTCTCAATCTCTCTCCAGCACTATCCAGAATCCATGAGGATGAAGTGATGTGTAGGCACGCCCGGCTGACAGATTCTCAGTCTCTCTCCAGCACTATCCAGAATCCATGCGGATGAAGTGATGTGTGGGCATGCCCGGCTGACAGATTTTCAGTCTCTCTCCAACACTATCCAGAATCCATGCGGATGAAGTGATGTGTAGGCATACCCGGCTGACAGATTCTCAATCTCTCTCCAGCACTATCCAGAATCCATAAGGATGAAGTGATGTGTAGGCACGCCCGGCTGACAGATTCTCAGTCTCTCTCCAGCACTATCCAGAATCCATGCAGATGAAGTGATGTGTGGGCATACCCGGCTGACAGATTCTCAGTCTCTCTCCAGCACTATCCAGAATCCATGAGGATGAAGTGATGTGTGGGCACGCCCGGCTGACAGATTCTCAGTCACTCCCCAGCACTATCCAGAATCCATGCGGATGAAGTGATGTGTAGGCATGCCCGGCTGACAGATCCTCAATTGAGCATTGGTCTCCTTGTGTGTCATTTGTTTGCTACTTTCTCCACCCTTTATCTCTGTGAACAAAATAACACCTATTTATACATAATTTACATTGTATTAGTGAGTATAAGTAATCTGGAGATGGTTTAAAGTATATGGAAGGATGTGCATAGGTTATATGTAAATGTTACACCATTTTATAAGTGGAGGTTGAAGGTATCCTGGAACCAATCCCCTGCAGATACTGAAGACCCGCTGTAATTAATTAAAAATAAACAGATACAGTCAAACCTCCCTTATCCGGACCTCCAATATACGGGCACCTCCCTCTACCGGGCAGCTCTAGGCACGCACATGCGCAAATTAATTTTACACAACCAACAGCTGTTGTTACGAGCCCCAGTTTAGGGTTGGGGCGTAACAGAGTGATAGGGAAAGGGAACGTGGAGTAAAGGATACACACGTGGACAAAGGGGTATTTTTTAATATCTTTCTGTTTTTATTGAACAAACAAAGGACTCAGGAGTTACTATAGCGAAAACAATAAACAAAATCCAGCTTGCGAACGCAACCCTAAGTTAACTTACCTAAGTGCTGAGAAAACAAAAACACAACGACAAATTCCACACCTTACTCCCTATCCAAACAACAGCATACATGAAGCATGACGCTCGCAAAACAAAAATGGCAGTCGCTCCCTATGCACCTGACACACACACAGAGATCAAAGAGTCAAAGTCCGAGGGCCGCATGAAGACGCTTTTTACTTCGGAAGACGGAAGTGATGAATGTCGCATATGGAAAGTCGTGGGCGGAGTCTGCACGTGGAGGCGGAGCGAACGTTGAATGGAGGGCGAGCTGGAGGATGAGGCTGTGGGCGGAGCTGAACCTACGGCGGCGCATAAAACTGTGCAAAATCCATGGCTTCAAAAAGGCAGCGTAGTGTCATGTACCTCCAAAAGAAGCTCGGTATCATTGCAGAGATACAAAAAGGAAAATCACACAGAGTTGTTGCAGACCATTTTGGAGTGGCTGAATCTACGGTAGGCGATATCTGGAAGAGTAAAGAAAAAACATCCAGCTCACTTGATGGTTAAAAACTGAATGACCACTGCAA
>JAODKC010000036.1:24115159-24142510 GCA_026777985.1 Mormyrops attenuatus
ACGGTAGGCGATATCTGGAAGAGTAAAGAAAAAACATCCAGCTCACTTGATGGTTAAAAACTGAATGACCACTGCAAGAATAAAACGGGATGATTCGCTAGCGCAGACTGAAATAACATGCTATTATAAGCCTTGCACCTCATAAATATCATGTAGTTTGTATGTGTACACATGTACATGTACGTTGTACTGTCCATGTATTTCTAAGTTACGGGCATTTCTTATTTACGGGCACCCCTCGGTCCCACTCTGCCTGGATAAGGGATGTTTGACTGTATGTCCCTCAAGGTATTATGGTATTACTTTTATTAATTTTTAGGGAAGAAAGCATATTGAAAAGCGCAGGTTTTTTGTTGTTACAGTGTTGCACAAAAATAGCATGTTTAATTAGTTTAATGTTTGATATTCACCTACTTTTTCGTACCATTAGTAACATTTCAGAGACGCCATGTAAATAATGAGAGCTGGCAGTGTTTACTGCTACATACATGGAGAATCCAGAGTACTGAGGGAACCCCTGTGGAAACACGGGAAGGACATGCAAGCGCACAGAACTGGGTGGGATTCGCACACCCAGACATGGATGTGTGAAGCTATGTATATATTTAGAGTTCCATTGAAATGCCAGTAGGAGAGGAAGCATAGAAACTATTCTCACAGTGATTAATAGTTGTGTTGTGTTAGTTCTGTTTCTGTATATATTACTTAACGAAATCGTATTTCAATTCCACAGAAGGTTAGGCCCTCCCAGGTGACAGGTGCCTTCCCCTCAGTCTTTTCTTTCCTTTTCTTTGCTTTCTTTCCCAGCCTTTCTGATTATATTAGCTCGTTATATTAGCCTGTCAGCTGTTAGTTAAGTCAATACAGATCACAGCAATATCTGCCACTTCTGGTTTGACTCTACCAACTGTAAGGACTGTATCTAAAAAGTGATGTACGTCATGTGAAAGCAGCATGAAATCCAAAGCTCACACCACCAGGAGAAAAATCATTTACATTTTTCAGCATTTATTAATAAAGATTAAAAAGTAATAACTTCACCTTAAGCTTGGGAACACCTCATCATATCCTAATTGCATGTTCCGTATATACATCATAAGGTATGACACCAATAACCATAACAGGAAATAAAAATCTGGAATCGGACCCATGGATGGATGCTACACCCTCGTAATAAATAGCACCATTAGGTAACAGGCTGTTGCCTGAATGTAGTCTTATTCCCCTCTGCATTAAAAACAAGCATTTTCATGTCAGAATTTCACATTTCCAGTCTATGTACTGAACCGTATTAAGATATTTTTAAGACCATTAGGGAAATGATATAATATAATGTGCTACACATTTTAGCCAAATATTATTGCTTCTATGGAAAACTTTGCATTTACGGTCTTGGTCTAGAACTGCCCTGTCAGTTTCAATGCTAATACCGTAATAACAGTTGTAGAGAACATTGTGGCCAGTCAGTCACCACTGTGTTATATGAATATGCTTCATATTTTGGCTTTTACAAACTTCTTACATCCAAAATGTGATAAATTAAACTGTATTTTAGATGTAGGGACAACAATACCATTAAGCGTCCTCCATTTCAGTGTGACGCCATCTAGCAGATTTGACTCATATACTTTAGGTTTTAATGCTTAAAACCATGCCACCTGGTGGTTCTGTATAAATAACATTAGTGTTACCTTACAAGAGACTAAATATCTGCTAACAACAGAGATAGTGAGAAATCCCCCATATCAGAAATAGCATTCTCATTTGTCATCACTTTTTCAAAGAAAAGGGGAATTACCCCGCCCCCCCCCCCAAAAAAAATCATTAAGAAATCACTCGCAAGGAAGCTAAATGCAGTTTGAAAAGCCTCACCTAAAGTAAAACAGCCCACAGAGAGGATGATAACCTTTACAGCCAAATTCTGTATGCTTGTTTAATTTGAAAACCCGTCACTGCTGGTATCATTTAAGTGGATCCATGGAAATAGCTGGTTCAGAAAGAGAGAGGCTTTCAGTAACTGTGACTGAGTTTGAGAAAGATTCAGTCATAGGATTCATTCTGTTTACAGGCACAGGTTTGTTGTTTTGCCAACTGGGGGCCCCCTAATCTCGGGGGCCTCAAGTTTGAGTGGTGGTAAACACTGCTACTGTCTGCTTACAACACAAATCTGGGGGCATCAGATAAAGATACGCAAATGTGCGGCACCCCACCAGGGTGGATACCTGCATGCGAAGAGTCTGCATCTCTGGCGTCAAAGAATACAAAATGTTTTAAAACAATGATAAAACAACCAATGTTCACACAGCAGCCCTGTTCCAGGTCTGACATTGTGGAGAAGGGTTAACAAAAAAATATGTGGATGACTAGACTTTATGCTGGAAGAAGAGATGAGAGGAAACGCGATTTCACTTAGAAATTAAAGTTAGATTAGTGTTTCATTTGCAATTAGAATTAATTCATCAGTCTACTATGCGAGTTCCTGTAGGAATCAATGAATTACTCGTGTAATCTTACATTAGCAGGAAATGAATAACCCCCGCCTGACTTCTGCATTTGTCTCTAAGCAACATATAAAACGGTGAATATTTGGGACTTGCATTTCTCTACAAGCGTAAGACAGTTTAAGAGCTTTTTTGTTTCCTGATTTTAGAGCATGCATATTGCTGTCAAAAGCACGGAGTCGTAATGGGGCTGTACAAAACACAGCTAAATATGGATTTTGTCATGTTTGTGCATCTACAAGTTAATAGATTACATAAATGATTTTTTACTTCTTTGTCATCAATAGCAAAGGAAATTGCATTTAGAGAAAGTGCATATTATTTATGTATTTATTTACTTATCTATTTATTTATTTTCTCATAGTATGTACTATCGTACTGTATATGCGCAATCAGGAAATTCGGTGCCAACAAATCTACAGTTAAATGATGAGAGGTGATGTAAAAATCATGCTCATCAGAACATAAAAGCACATTTTTTTTCTCAGCAGAGAATTGTATATTGTATTTAAATGGCAGGCAGAGAGTCAGGCATTCCCTGCATGTTCTCACATCAGATAGGTTGCAGGGTTTACTTAATAAAAATAAATACTTTTTCCTAGTGCCTTCAATGATAACATTCAGTTTTGATATGCATAGCATGTAGTTTTGTCTTTTTTGGGGCTGGGGACTGAAATCTTGCACTCGCACTAAATAAAACAAAAAGTCTTCTGAATAAACAGAATCCCGCGAGCCAGACATTTAGGGATCCTATTTCAGACTCACATCGTCAGCCTTTGCAGGGTCCTGTTTGAAAGGGCAAATATTAAGTATAAATATTTGGCCCGTGGAACGACGCTGCTGTTCTTGAGCCGACTCACAATCCAGGACATGCAGAGGTGAGCAGTGAAGCGGCCCCTGGCCAGCGGCGCTCTTTCCCTTCACGCCTCGTGTTGTGGGTCGAGCTCAGCGGCTGCAGGTCATCTTAGTCCTTTTAATTGCCTCACTTTTAGAATCCGAGTATTTCGCTTCATTGCAATATCCGGGCTCATAAGCTCAATGCGTCAATGTCTGTGACTCTGCCATCTTGCTCAAATTATTAAATTATGGCCGAGCCCCATGTGTCTGTTTTAGAAAAGGCTAATTCATTTTAGGGCATTTTGCTGTTAGAATTTTAGAAAAATAACTTAATACTTGGAGTATCCTGGTTAATATCATTGCAGCTACCACTAATTACATTAAGGACTGTGCACCGCTATAGTGAAATTTGTTAGGAATTTCTATATAAATACTATATAAATGAAACACAAACTTAGTTTCCTGTTGCAGACATGGAAAATTGAGGCGGCATTAATTTATCTGCAAATTTCCATTTATTTTAAGAGATACATTTCCTGGAGCGCAGAGGAACATTATGTACACGGCAAACATTGTGTGCTCTTGGTGCAGGAACACGGCCTTGTTTGGTCAGAACAGCAGGTGCTGGGCACATTTCACCCTGCTCTGCTCACAGCTCTGAGGTTATAAACCCTTATCTCCCATCACCTTAAAGAGCTGACTAAATGTGCAAACCCCAGTCAATGCTTTTAGATTTATAAGGAATGTTTAATCCCACAAAGATCATCATGGCATATAATTTCATCAACAGATTTAGTCTGTTTATAGTATGATTGCAAGTTTTACAGTTATGTCTTTTAACAGGTTATTTGTTGATTTTTACATGTTATAAGGATGAGATATCTAGAGCAACTCTCATTTTGACAGAATACTAATAATCAGCTACTTCAGCAGCAGAGGGTTGTGCCCAGATTCAGCTCTGTGTGGAGTTTACCTTGATTTTCTACAGGTAACCTGGACCTTATAAAATACGGATTTGTAATGTGATTTTGCTGAATTGTGATCAATGATGGACTTGTAGCCAGGTGCCCTGTGCTTACTGGTGTAAAATAAGCAGTTATAGAAGATGCATGCATGGATATTATTCATCTTACAATATTTTAACAGAACTCTACAATGTAAAGAGCATGCTATGGATAATATATTACAAGGTACTAGGCGCTCATACCTTATCACCAAGAGTGATGCAAATTAGCCGGTAGAGGCAGAGCGGGTTTGGGGGGAGATAAGAAGGTAAGGGAAAGATTCTGAGAGCTTTTCGCCAGAGAATCGCCTTCATTTTGGCTTGTTTTCTTGGCAGAGCTGAATGGGACGCGGAGAGGAAGGGTTGGAATGTTGTTATATGTGTCTTAGTTCTAGAATTATTCTATTTCCCTTACGGCATGAATACCCTGGTTCTGTACCGGGTGTGTGTTGGAGCCAAGCACTGGATGAATGGTCACAGTGGCTTGAAAGTTACAGGAGTCAAGGGAGCCCGAGGACAGTGGGGAGGAGGTGAAAGGGCCCGTGGGAGGGTGGGAAAAGCACTCAGTTGAAGAGAGCAGACTTAAAGGGGATAGGGGTGCAGAAGGGAGCGATTTTAGGCCACGATGGAAGCGGACCATGGGGGCTATAAGGAGGGGAAGGAAGCAGAGCAGGGTGGAAAGAAGCGAAATCGCAGTCGGAGCAGTGCAGAAGTGAGGCTGAAAGCCCCGTGGTCCCCCGTAAATGCAAGCAGTCGGTAGGCCTTGTGTGCAGAGAGCGGCTTGGGCTTGCCGGGGTGAGAGGAGGGGAGGAGGTGGAGGAAGCCAGCGGATTGTGGGCTGTCAAGGTGGATGTTGTAGTCGCCCAGGAGGATTACAGCTGTGTTGTCTGCCGGGAATGAGCTTAGGAGGATGTTCGGCTCATGGAAAAAAACAGCTGAGGGGACCTGGTGGGAGGTAAAAAGCAACAATATGGAGGTTAGTGGGAGCAGAGATACTTACAAAGCGCCTTAATTAGCTAGCTCACACCCAAACATGTTCCCTGCAGCACAAGCAGCCTCCACACGTTTTTTAAAAACAAAACCAAGGCCATGTTCCTAATCGATAGCCTGAACACTTGGAGCGAAGGCCTGTGCTAAGAGGGCTGGGCCGGGGACAATGAGCTTCGAGCTGATTGGCTCGTTTGGGCTACAGGTCAAACGAGATGCAAGATGCAATTCGCTCAATCTAGAGCTGCAGTGGCTTATACCACGTGACTCAAGATAATGGGCCCTAATACAATACACACTTGCCATCTCAGGTAATTTTATCAGTCTTTTGGCCCCTATAGTAGTATAATGGTGCACAATGAAAGGTCAGATCTGGTAATGATCTGTAGGGGGTCCCTCCATCTGACTTGCAGCACCCTCATGTATGACACCGGCATGCCCTACCCAACTCGGCCAGCGCTGGGGGAATTCGCTACTCGTTCTGTTGACTGGCTATGGTTTAGTCTTGTTTCTGTTGAATGAAGCGTGTAAGGTTTTTGGACAGGCACTCAGGTGTGTAGACCATCAGGCTGCCGACGTGAAGCAAGGTGCTCGAACGAGAGCTTGGTGTAGTGTGCGATGCGTTTATCTGTTTATTTGCTTTTTGTTAGACACTCATTTCTGGGACTTCAGCAGAGCTTGATGTTTTCTTAAGCCATGATGGTTTAAAGCTCTGGGGAAAAAATCGGCCTCCACAAAAATTTTCAAGCACGTCCCTTTTTTAGGCGACAGCGGACAAAAGCCTAACGGGCGCCGTGGAGGGAGCTTCAATTGCAAATTGTACGTTTTATGATTTAGTGGCGTAGTCAATGAGGTAAAATAGCAGCTGCCAGATGGTGGCAGTGCAGTGGGGCTCGGTGGGGAGCAGATCCACTGGAAAAAAAAGGAAAAACTTTTCCTCCACAGATACATTGATTTTGATGGTGACACGCGTGTGTACGGGCCTTTTTAATCGTGCCGTTGCCAGGTAACGTATGACACAATTACTAACCGGAAATGAATGTCTTAGAGCGACATGCCCGAATGTGGTTGGCGGGACTTACGGTTTCTAATTTTGTGGGGTTTTCACTAAGAGGGGTTATGCAAATGAAGACAGGAACGAGCCCTTCATATGACTGCGGTGGCCGCAGCCGAAGGAGCGAGTTTCCGTCACACCGTCCAGCGCGTCTCATGCTGAGCTTCACTCTGCACCCTGTCACAAGCTGTCAGTCACTGATAACCAAGCTGGATTACAGAGCTGTACGTCTGCAGATAACATCTTTATTATAAAACGGTGAGTGACAGGAAGGAGCCACCCAAGCGCTGATGTACAGTCAGTAAAGCTTTTATGACAGTAGACAGTTTATATGTGATGTTATGGAACTGTTTTGGAAGATCAGTGGCCTACTTGAGAAATCAAGTCGGAAACAAATACGCAGGATCTCTTTGTTTTTTTATCACACGAATGACTGTTTTGCATTTTAATGCAATATTTATATTTTCTGTCGTTAAAAAATATTTAAAATGACAGCCTTTTTAACACAGAAGGGCCGCGACAGACAGGTGATGCTTTTGTTTTGTGAAGAGACACACTTTAAAATGGGCAAAGCTGATGTATAATGTCACAGCTCAGCTGATAATTTTTTTTCAAGGTGCCGAAATCCATGCAACCAAGCAAAGGGTTGTGACAGGGTTTAAATAACGGGCAAGTTTTCAAGCTGAATCGTCTGCTGCTAAGAAATCTGTTTCCATGGACCCCAGAATGAAAATTCTCAAATTACGGTTAGCAGCTTCTAATTCTGGCCTTTTAGCCTGGACAAAAGTAGCGCAGCGACATCAACAGTCCGCACCATGGTCCGGTCACATAAGCCTCTCGGTTTCATGCACGCCCTGCTTTTTGCTATCCTGAATAATATAGGTATGAATCTTTGCAAGTTGACTGGCTTTGCTTGTTTCTTTATTCCACTGAAATCTTGCTTCGAGTTTATGTGATGAATATGTATAGCTGATTTACCCTGACACAGGTGCCTTTATCTCAGATCATATTTACGACAGCGAAAACCAGCATTCATAGCAGTGAGGTATTGATATGTGTACTGAAACAGTCAAAAATGGAATCGCTTGGAGAGCATCACGTGCAGGTAAACTCTTCACACATGGCCTAAGTGATATACCGGGAAAGGCGGCAATGTGAGAATGGAGCAACCTTTAGCATGTTGCCGTCTGCCACCAGTCCCATAACACCGGCTAACGTATTGCGGCCTTGTTATAGAAGGCAAATGTGTGTAATATTGTTGACAGAGGAAACGCCGTGATGATGCTCTTTACATCCCACACTGCCACCAAATGTTCTACTACGCGGTACATTGGACCACTGCCCGGCAAACGACGTGCTGACAGGCCAATGTCCAGGCAGTGCTGTGAGGAGCAGTAAACAACAACAGCTACACCACCAGCGACGGTACCAGTAAGAAGCAGGGAAGGAAGGAGTGTTCATCTTTGAAGAAAGCAAAACAAAATGAAACATAATCCACAAGCTTATAACATTATAAAAAACAAATAGTGAATCATAGGCTCATATCAAGCTGTATAAAGGTCTGTTTAGTCTTTGCAACCTCAATAAAATGGACTAGTTGTGCTTTTCACAGTTTTCTGTCCCAACACACATTCAGATCATTTCGACACCCAACATATCTGTGCCTAAACTGAAATAACAAAAAATGTTACCTTTACAGCACACTCCTTTTTAAATTTGTGTTAAAAAACATGACTAGAAAAATAGCCTAAAATGCTAAAAGCATGACAAATAATACATTACTGGAATTTAACAATGCAAAAAGAGAAGGCAATAATTATAGGACAGCTGGAACTCTCTGGTGCAATATTGAGTTAATGGGATGAGATGATAGGAATCAGGGGTCTATATACCTGTACTCAGTCATGATTAGAAGTGTCTTGGGAAAGGAGGGGCGCCGCGTGAAGGCAGCCATTTGGGATTGTCACACAAGATTGCAATTTCCAGCACCGTTCCACCAAGAGATCCAAGACCTTCATTAAAAATCAAGACCATCTTTAGAATTTTTAATTAACTCTGTGATTTGCGAAACCCAGCGTCAAGCTCCACTGCAATGCTCCTCTTAAAGTGATTTGGAGGGAAAGCCCCTTTCACATCTGAGGTCGAAATTCACACCAATCGTTTCCGAGCTGCTGCAGAAAGAGGTGGGAAATCAACACGGTGTCTCGATCCGGCGTGTGATGCTAGACGAGGCAAATCATAATTATGATTCTGCGACACGGCTAAGCAGCATAATTAAATCGCTTTCCCAGTTTTAGCTCCCCGATAACAAACTGGATAAGGAAATTTGAAACAAAGCATGAAACAGTGCCCTTTTAAGGGACAGATCCTTTCAACCTCAGTGTTTTCACAGAGAATTTGCCCTTGATCTGTTGTTCAGGAACATGTGGGAAATCTGCAAATGGGATTGCAGGAAATTAAGACAGAGAAGGGCTTGGGGTTGAACAGTTAGAATGAAACATAAACTCCATCTGCGTCTGTATGTTTGTTGTGTTTGTGCAGCCGTGTGTGAGAAGCCGTGCAGTAACAATTGCTAGAACCATGGAGTCTGGCTGCGAGAAAACACTCTTCCCTTTACTCACGAGTCTTTCATCAAGTCTCTGCTTGTTAGATCGTCTCAAAACCCAAGATGCCACATGTTACAGCCACCCATCTCCCAAACACTTATACTGTGCACGGCCACTTGGAACCTATCCAGGCAGCACACCGAGGCTGGGGTCCACCCTGGCTGGGATGCCCGCCATCACAGGGCACACATATTATGGGAGATTTAGAAATGCAAAATAGCCTCACTGCATGGCACCGGATTGAAATCCACACAGAACGGGGAGAACATGCAAACTGCACACATAAAGGGCATTTGAACTCCCAGCCCTGGATGTGTGAGGTAACAATGCTTCCCACTGAGCCACCAGGCTGCCACAGACATTTCCAGTTGAATAAATTGTGCATGGAATTGCAGAACTCTCATTGTTGCATCTGAGAAAAAAAGACTGCCGACTGAGAAGAAAGTGTGGCTTGTTAAAAGGACACCTAGTGTGTCAACCTGATAAAGTATGTTTCTAACTTCCATAGTACAGCCTTTGGGTTACCTCTGGCATAACTACTCTGTGTCTTTTGTTTAGGCAGGGCATATTTAATTTTTCAGTGTGGATGATAATAAATAAATGTTGCGTACAAAGGATCCGTAAATCATTTGTTAAATGATGTAAGTCCATAGCTAAAATTCACATGCATTATTCAAAATGTTCACATAAAAATGTTCACATAAGGTCAAAACTGGGAATTTGTCTTAATCCTGTATATCAGCATGTGTGTACGCACGCCGTATGTGTGTGTGTGTGTGTGTGTGTGTGTGACATCAATGGAGACTTTGACTCCTTTTATTGTTCAGAACCTTGATGAACTGTGAAGTTTCCATGGCAACAGCACTTCACAAGTTAGAAGATCACTGGGCTGCCTTGCAGGATATACAGGGCTGGTAAGATTTCATGCGCACAATCGTTGTGCCACTGGAAAATGAATGGCACATTCATTGAGTGCAACTTGAATTACACAATGTACCTTTTAAACTGAGTACTTAGAAAGATTCAGTGCACAAAATCCCTAAGTATTAGGCCTAGTGAATATCCTGAAATAGATGGGTATTTGTACAGTCTCACAGCTCATGAAAGCGAGAGAGGTATTCCAACACAAGCCCAGCAATACTGTTTTATAGTGTGTTTCAAATCACCGGAATTTCATTAGTGTTATACAAAAATCCTTGGTTCATATATAAAGAGAAATGTGCATAATGGAACTGAATACAGTTTCAAAAACAGAACGGCACTTAAAAATGGAATGGAAACTCTTCTCTTCATAAAATGCTATGGTTGCTACATGCTATGTTCTTCCTATGATTGTTCATTTTTATTCTTCCAAAGAATCTCACCTAGATTAATGTTGGCTTATTTGGCACTGTGTTTATACTAACATATTCCTAGTGCACTTGTCACACAGGAAATTGTGAAAGTAATACTCCTTCAGTTTGGGCAGAAACTAAATAGTACATAATAAAAGGCCGCATCCTTCAGGCTCCACTGCTTGGATCGGGGAGATATTTCGCTTATTTACTAAAAGTCTTATATGTTACTGCCCCCTGGTGGTTGATGACTTCACAAGATCTTACACATTACCCTGTCCATTTCAAATGTAGGTCAGTTGTGATTACTATTGTGATCCTACTGTCAAGTAAACTGAGGATGAAGCTTCCAAATATTTGGTGGCAAAAGATGGCTAAGTTGGGAGCAGTAAAACTAAAGCCACTTATTTATTTTTTAATTAATTTGACATTTGTTCTCACAAAGCATTAGAGCATATTTGTAATCACAAAGCAATGCAAACTCCTACTTTCACTAAAAGTATAAAATCAAAGGCAGCATTTGTTAACATTTTAAATCATGAAAAATATCTGTTTATATTTGTAAAACTAGCATTGAGCAAATAAGTGAATTAATTCTTAAATGCTTTCATAATAGGTGGTTTAACGGTTAGAGAAATGCACTTGTAATTGAAAAATTGCTGGTTCGAATCCCCAACCAACAAGGCACCACAGAGGTACCCTGAGAAAGGTACTGTCTCCAAGCACTGCTCCCCGGGTGCTGAATTAGCTGCCCTCTGCCATGTCACATGTGGGTTAAACGAAGAGGACACATTTCATTGGTGTGTGCTGTGGTGTGTCAGCAATGACCACTGATCACCAAATTTGATTCAAATATTACATAATTAGTTGAGGGAGTCTGCTTTTCTTTCAGAATGTGCTGCCCTGTCATGGACTGGCATCCCATCCAGGATGTAACCCTGCCCTATACTCTAGGATACAGCGGATGCATGGAAAGATCTTATGAAACTATTATTATATTCCTTGACCCTCAGCCTTATCCAGACCTGAATATTTTGCTGGAAAAACGTAGGTTATTCTGCTTTCTCATGAGGGGAACAGCAGTACCCCTTGAAAAGATAAGGAAAAGAGGAAAGAGTTTTAAAGGGTAAATTTGGAAAGTGTAACTGTAATCTTCTCCATTTGGGAATCTAATCCTAACATGACTATGGTACATTTCAGTGCTATGGACCCATTTGCTCTAATTGTTACTTGAAATGTTTCAAGCATTAGCAAAGTAGCTTTAATAGTAAGGGAGGTGTATGTTTTGAATGTATACCTGAAACATGCCAAAAGACTGAACATTTAGGGATGTATAATCTCTTTAGACTACATTAGACACATATTTGGTTAGATCTTTGTCTACAGGTAGAGCAACAATTCATACATAGAAGTAAGATGGACTGTGAAGTCTTACCTTAGGTTGTCATAACCCCTTAGCTTATTTTGTGGCAAATAAAAATTCCTCCACTAATTTGTTTGTAACATACAGGTGGAATCAATTGGTATAGATTGTGCAGCCAAAGCCTGACCTTGGGAATGGTACCTCTCTCAGAGGGAAGTTCACTCGGCGCCAGACTAGCGGGGGTTTGTCAGCCGGCCCTCCAATCTAAGCGTAAGCAGCTGCTCTGGAGAGGTGACAGGATCGCACATCATTGGCTGCCCTTCGGCCTTTCGCCGAACATCGCTTTCTGGGAGGACCACATGAGCGAAGGCCAATTGGAATTCTGCCTTTGCGTGCTCCCTCTTGTTTTCACAGTCTGACCCTTGAGCGGCACTGCCGAGACGGGTATGCCGAGCAGGGCCAGTTGTCCGGTCTATCTCCTACCCTGGACCATGCTGCCCTCCTGCCAGGTTTTGTTGGCGTGCATTTGCCGTGTTTTTCTGTGCTTTTATTTTTCTTTTGCCAGAAACTAAATTAATTTGCATGTCTACCTCTGGCATTAATATCACAATTGTCCTCTAGACCTTAAAGACATGAACACCATTTGCTATGTGATATTTGATGTCATATCAGTTTAATTACAAGATGTAATGCCCATGATAAAAGGATTTTAGAACAACCTGACACTGTGAAAACTTGTACTACAAAAAACCCAGATTCCTCTTTCTGAAGTATTTGGCCAGTTCAAGAACATTTCTTTTCTTGAATCTGAAAATTAACTCTGTGAGTTAAAATGTTTAATTATTGTTAATTCAAAAATAGTTGGCTAAATGCAAGGGTAGCTTAGTGTTTAACACTGTTGCGTTGGAGTTCCAGTGTTGGGGTTCACCTCTCACCGGCTCTAAGCTTTCACTCTGTCTGTGTGGGTTTTCTCTCATGCTCTCCAGAAATATGTGAATCAGTGTCTCTAACGTGCCTCCAGTGAATGCGTGTGCCCTGTCCTGGTCTGGCATCCCATCCACAGTGTCCCTTATCTGGTGCCCAGTGCTTCTTGGGATAGACTCCAAGCTCACTGAGATAGACACTTAAATTCAGCCAACTGCAGCATCTCTCAGATGTGTGATCAATCTCTAACACTAAATTAGTACAGGAACTACACCTTACAGTACAATCGGTATGCACATGTTCTTTCAATTTGAGATATGCTTTCTTGACTTGGTTGCATTTACAAATGCAGTGGTTAAAGCACATATAGTAATAACACGGTATCTCCATTTTAATGACATTAATTCTTTGTCTAAATCCTTTCAGGTGCATTATGTATTATTTGCATTTCCAGTTGTTTGTCTCTACCCAGAAAAGGCTCATCAGAAAGCCTCAATTTAAGGTAAATGTCAGATTTCAAATTTATTATTCCAATTCCAGCCACTGCGGAGTCCATCTGAAAGAGCTTTGCCTCTCGGCAGGTCAGAAGCATGACGTCCAAGTACTCAAATGTCATGAATTCTACTGCTGGCTCCAACTTAAAAAAATTTCAGAATTGTCTATCTCTGCTGGTGTTTGTCCTTTGCTCCAAGTAGAAACTGTAGTCATTTTAGTGGGACATCTCTTGACTGCCTGCCTCTTGAAACTGAGAAGGTCATCACACAGTTATAGCAAAGAGGACATTCTTGGAAAGCATTGACTGCACTGCTCATCTAAATTATGTTCTTTTCTTCCCTGAAGGTTTACGTTAAGTTCATTTAAGCTTTGAAGCGATATCTATTTTAAAAAGAAGCTAAATCCAGCACAATGTATAGCCGTACTGTTTGTATTCCGTATCTCTCGCAGCCAGAAAGGCCTTGATTTTGTCCTTCGAATCCCGGAACCTCAGTAGGAGCTTCCCCCATCTCACGCTGTGCTGGAGTACTGTTTCAGGCTCCACATCTCTATCCTCCAGATGGGATGTGGGCTGGAACCTTTATAAGCTTCTTGTATGAATAGAAGTAATGATTTCTATAGCTATATCCAAGACCTTCTTCACGTTAAGAATTATGCCATAGAGTCCCTGCTGATCTACAGTGTAGAGATTACTGATGGTTTCAGGAAATTCCTCCTGCTGATGACACAGCACAGCAAAAGCCATCTTCATGTCCCATCATTCACGCTGCATTCTCTGTATTTTCAGAGAGAAGCTTTCAGAGCAAATAAGCACTTATAACATCTTTGAATACTCTGAAAATCCATATCACTCGTGAATCACCCTTAATTTGATTGATTACAAGATTGATTGCATGATGTTGCTTCATTGATGTGTTTTCAAACACCACACATTTGAAAACATTCTTGGGATGAGTCTGTTGCCTCATTAGATTTGTCAGATAGAAATGGAACATTCATTTCTTTGTCTCAAATCATTTTAGTGTTTTGTCAATGTGTTTTTTGACAGTTGACTGTTTTTTATTGTTGAAATGAATCCCCGTTTCATTTATGAATCAATGAAGAGTCTGATGTTAGTAAAAGTATCTCCCCCTGGATCTCCCTATTCAGCTGACTGTGTGCTGATAATGAATGACCCACACTGAACAGTACAATGACAGCTGTCTTCAGTTCTGTGAGGAGCCTTGGTAAGTTAGCCTATTCACTAACTAACTGCATTCAGTAACCCTTCTAAAATGTTGCTTAATGTTTCCTTTTTTCCCTGTCAACACCCGTGACTGACAAACTTAACATTTTACAAAGCTAAAGTTTTGCACATAAAGGAAACAAAATAATCACATACTAAGTCCAGGAGCACAAAATTAGCACTGCACTTATGTTAATCGAATTAAATAAATAAAAATGGAAATCCCCATGTGGCTGTACTGGATGAGCAGCTGTAAAATTAATTAATGGAAACAGAAATTATGTTTTTTTTTTTTGTAAATTCAAAAGTTTCGTGTGCTGAGATATTGCAGCTAGCTTTTAAACATACCAGTCCTAGTCAGTAACATTGATGACATTTCCTCGATTTGTAGATATCACTGCTGTACTGATTAATTGTAGTGCAATCCACACAAACTGCTACATAATTTCCCATAATGCTTTACTGCTGTGGCCGTCCACCATGCTTAAATGGTTAACGCTTATTTTACTGTTAAATTAATAAGGCTAAATAAAGGAAGCACTTCTGGGGAAATGCCTCCCCTACACCATAATATCTTTGTTTGGTAGGAAAGGTGATAAAAGATGATTGCACTAATGATTTCTGGGGGAAACCATATGCTGTGTTTATCACAGGCCATGTTTATTCCTGCTTTTTATGAAGCTGGGGCTCAAATTAAGCATGGAGAATTTCCTTTACAGGTACAACAAAGCGTAAAATACAGGATAATGTCAGGACAGAGACACAGGGCATCACATTTAGCCAAACAAAACACATTATTATGAAAAACAGCGAAATAGGTGCCAGGCTTCTTTAAGCTAAGCAAATTCAACACTACCCATCCCCAGTCCTGCTAATACCTAATTAAAAATATACATTTTGTTATGAGAACCCAATTACTAGTAGGTAACATAGTAATTAGTTACAAAATGTTTATGAGGTATCATTTCTGCCAAAGCACCTTTGATGATTTTAGAACCTTGAGTGTGCAGTTGCCTCTGCTAATGTCTGTATAATGAACCGTGGTATTTATATTTTGTAATAGGGTATACTGTTCTTGTCATTTTGTTAATTGCCAGCAGAGGTGGAGAGGCGCAGAAATTAAAAATTCAGACCAAGATTTTGTTTCAACCAACCAGTTGAGTACTCAGTAACTGTGACTCTTTATGCTCAGCTGGTCGGTTGAAACTAAATCTTCCGGACCTGAACTATCCACCTCTGATTGGCAGAAATGCTACACAATGTTCTTGGAAACATGTTCCCTAAATGTGGCGATAGGTTAAGTCACCACACTTCCTATCCTACCTTATCATCACAGATCACAAACCCACAATTTGCCTACTCTCCTATAATTACAACAAACCACATAGTCCCAGAATCCCAGATTCACAGTCAGCAAGAACACTGCCTTCACCAAACACCACTTTAAACCCAGGTATTTTGCCATATGAAACCAATGCTTTCCTTTTGTTATCTGACTTGTGATAATGTCATGTCATTTTCAACATGGGCTGGGGCCAGACCAGTGAACATGCAGTATGTCGCACACTGGATAAGACCAACACCACTAACTGAATTACGGGTGTTTGTGAGCCTTTGTCCTATTGCACAAATTGCTGCTTCCCTCCATTGTCTGATCCAGAAAGGCCTGACCTTCCTGATGTCATAAGAATTACCTGCGGCCCCCACTATCTCTAAAGCAGCACCCAGGTACCATCTCTTTCCCATGTTTTTGTCCATCAGGCAGTGTTAGCCCCATCAGGAGAGGGTCATCAGTGATGCTACTCAGGCTGTAAGTACTTGAGAAAATGTCAATATTCAATAAGGATCTCTTCGCTGTTGTGGAGGCTGCGTGAACACACAGTATTAAGCCAAGTCTTCCTTCAGAATCATCACAGATCACAAACCCACAGTTTGCCTACTAATTAATAACTTCCTCCTCATTTGCCAGCCTGCTGAGGTTAGCAGTGTAGCTTCTGATATCACAGAGCCCCTGCCAACTACAAAATGGTATGCCGATGCGCTAATAGTGATAGCATATTTGGTTACACTTTACATTAACTGCACCTTCATAAAGCATTCATTACGCCTTAATAGAACATTCAGTGCACTGTCATAATGCATTCATAATGCATTTATAGAACACGTATACAGCATGTATCTATACCTTAACACCCTAAAATACCTTAACAGCTTTAATATATATTAATAACAAACATTATCAGATTAAATGATTATAGTGTTTGTCGTTATCATATAATGTTTGTTTTTGGTGTATATTAAGGCTGTTAAGGTATGTTAGAATATTAAGATATACTTACATGGTTCTTATGAATGCTCTATAAATGCATTATGTAGGGGAACTGAATGTTCTATGAATGCATTATAAAGGCATCATGAAGTTGCAGCTAATGTAAAGCGTTACCGCATATTTTACTATATAAATCAACCTCTCTGACCTCACAGGTCAGAGTGCCACTACAAATGCAAAATATCTTCTTGACACATTGTACCCGAATCCTTCCAAACAGATTAAAGACAGCAATCTGAGCCTAATCTCATGCACCAGTCCTTACCAACACAGTCAGATGGGAAGGCTGAACATAAGATGCTGAAAGCCTGGGATGCATTTTTAGGCCATGTGGAATCAGCCTATACTGTAATCCTACCATCCAAGCCAAAATAGGCAACATCCCCGTCCCATGGAAAATGACCCTCTTCTACCATATGAATATCTCTTCAGTTCATCGGAATTCATCAAAATTCCGAACAGTACAGAAGAGGCAAGTATGATTTGCATCAGGTGATACACACTTTACTCTGGGAAATGATGACATTTTTAATCAGGAATCACAATCACTGCCCTGGAAATACTGATCATTAAAAAAGGGGGGGGGGGTGTATATAAATATAGAGAGACATTCACACTAAAAGAAACACATCAGAAAATGTTTATGACAAGTTCATATATTTGGTAGGCATTTGCTATGTTTGATTCAACAGATTGTTTGTGCAAAACTTATCTGTCTTGTTATGGTGAATATAGTGAACCCTTTTTAAAGAGAAACATGTCAACAGGATTTATTGCAACATTAGTTTAGGTGGGTTATCTTTAATCCAATTACAGAGGAAACATTTTCTTGTCATAGCCAATATTCCCCTTATCAGTCTGTCCACATCAGATGCTGTGTTATCAACAGGAGAGCCTACAATCGGAACTAGGGCATCATTAGACAGTTCAGGCTGCTTATTCTCCCAATCTCTCCACACATTTCAGCCCAAAATTGCCTGATAGGCAGGCAGACCGGAATGGATGCAATGTATATTGTAGGCTTACATTTATCACACATTTGCCATAGGGATGAGATCTGCATTGATGCATAATCTATGGATCATTATATAATTCCACTTAGCAATTTGATTACTCATTAAATTGGGCTGTATTCAATATAGGATTTACAGCCACTTATCCTGCTCAATACTAACAGTTGAATTTTCCCTTCAGCCAAACCTGCTGGCAAACAGCAACAGAATATAGAGCATCAAATTACTTTAAGCAAAGGAGTGCTTAGGGTTAAAGTTGATGGCAACTTTTAGAAGCAAAAGGCTGTATCTATTTTCAATGGCTGGACTTACTTGATCCTTCAGTTGGAAGTATTTAAAGATATGCTGCCTAAGGAGTTTAAACTGCTTAACTGTGCAATGTGCTTAAGATACCAAAGGTCAGACAGAGAAGTAATGATTTTTTCCTCCTTAGTCTAATACTACAGTCCCATATTCCTGGGGCCAGTATGTCCAGCCATTGTCTTATATATTTTAGGGTACTGTTTCTTACCGTGATCATTAGGGACCCCCAGTTGGTCCACATTTTTACTCCTTCCCATCTCCTGCCAGACAGGCCACATTTTTGGTCCCTCCCAGCTGCTGGCAGACAGGCCACATTTTTTGCAAAATTGTGGAGTGTCTGGGGGTCCCCAAGGATCAGACTGAGAAGCATTGCTCTAGGGTACATAGCCCTGGTATAAAATACATTTGATTCTCTGTAAATATGAATAATCAAAAGACTGAAAAAAATTGTTTCAAATGATGGGTACAGCTGTCACCTGAACAATAAATACATTTTTTGTAATAATTCACCCCTCTCCCCCATAGGTGACAGAAAGACCTATCCACCTATCTATCTCATTTTAATCAGGGGAGAGACATTATTCCTAAAAAGATTCTTCTGAACCAGAGAGATCCATATCCCTAAACGTGTTATCCCCACAGGACTCCAATTAAAAGGTGCAGATGGCAATGAGCTGGCGCACTCTAGGCTTTCAGGCATCATAAGCGATTTAGAGAAATTAATTTTAGAGCCAGAAAGAGGCCCCAAGGATTCTGGTTATCTCCACTAGTCTGGGCACATAGAAGAAATGTTTTAAATTGAAGAGCATTATATCATCTGCTGAGAGAAAGGCTCAGTGCTTTTTGACTTCCTGAATGGCATAGATATTCAGGGCAGTCCTTACGGCCTGTAATCGTTTCGTTTGGTGAGCGTCCTTCTAAGTAAATACTAAATACCAGATGCATCTGGTCAGGTCGAGATATTTTGAGGCTATTTGTGACAACACAAGTGCTTTGTTTCTCTTCTGGGAATTGAGTATGTAAGAAGTATGGAGGGCTTGAGTGTTTCTGAGCAGAGACGAGGTCAGGGCACAAGCCCCTGTACTCACCTGTAGTCAGCCTATATATACAAAGTGGGTCCTCACTTTATGAGGAAGAGAGAGACTGGGAGCAATGGACACGTCCTCGGAGGTTTCCAGTTAGTTAATGTAAGGGCATTAGTTAGTGGTTAGCACTACTTAACCAGCGATGATGTGAGGGCGTTAGTTAAGGGTTAGCACTACTTAACCAGCGATGATGTGAGCGCATTAGCGGTTAGCACTACTTAACCAGCGATGATGTGAGGGCGTTAGTTAGGGGTTAGCGCTACTTAACCAGCAATGATGTGAGGGCATTCACATCATGCAGTATCACATCGCTCTATATGGGGAAATGAACGACAGGAATTTCTCCCCTTCAGAATCAAGGGTAATGCTTGTTGACCTAAGAAATGAGGGCAAATGCCTTTTACAAATGCATCATTAAACATATTAATTAGTATTCTACCCCAAAATTGTCTGGACCAGGAGACGTATTTGCACGGCCTAGTGCTCCTTCTGTCAATTTTCTGTCAGGCAGGCTTCAAGAATACCGTTTTCTTCTGAGCTCAGCCTTATATAGAGTTTATCTAAAAGTTACACCTGCTTATTTATTTATTTGTATTTTGTTTATCTTTATTTGTATTTGTTGTGAGTGGTGGGAGTTTAAAGACTGATAAAGGACAGTATTATTTTTCCTCAGACGTTACCTTCTAATACAACAGCAGTCATAATGTCACACCACTTACTTTCCAGTCTCTTAGCATTTTATAAAAATGAGGTCTAGTATACAACGCTCTGGCTATACTAAGTTCTCCAGCAGGTATTTTTCTAGGTGTATCGGTCTATTTCCTTTCTAAATCTCCTGTTGTTTCCTGAGCCTCTTTATGTTATGTCATCTTCACTGTAAAGTATAAAATTATTACATCTCTGACATTTTCCTTGAGTATTTTTGCAAATCAGGAAAAGGGCAGTGGAAAACACATTAGTAAACTGCTACAAAAATGCTGTGATCTTTAATCTCATGTGGTTTAAATTGTCAAGATGGCGTACGTGACTCATGATCAGAGGGTTGCTATGACAAGAAGACAACTGCATGGTCTGAGACCATGGTCTAGGTTTTTTCAATAGATTGTCTATAGATAGTGTCATTTTCCTTATCTCCGTCTCTTACAGAAAGGGGCACCATCCTTCTGAGACACTTGGGCTCAGCTGTGGTCAAATATGATTCCCAGACAGCCAGGATACCAAATCTGTTGCATTTATGTCACATTCATCTTTTAGATCTGATCTGTTCTGATTTACCACAACTATACATCTGTCCAAATGAATCCCCAACCAGCACAGAGAAGACCATCTATCCCTTGGACCAGGAGATTGCCATATCCACGTAAGGTGGCTTCTTCCATCCTGACACCTTGTTCCTCCGGGATCCACTTTTAGAAAAAAAATCAATAGATGAGCTTTATAGTGTTCCTCCCCTTCACCCTCTGTTCTCCAGGTCATTAATTTTTCATTGGAGCTGCCTTCTTTGTTAGCGTGATGCACAGTTCATAGTACGTTCCACGCTGTCTGCTGATCCAATCTGTTCCCCGCTTGGTTCCTCTGTAGCTCGTATTGTTTGGGTTATTCTGTGATCTCCTTTCATCCTCCTATCAATGCATTGCAATAGCACGACTCTCAAGTTTTTCATTAGGGAGTTATTCATATAGATCTGTGCTGCTTTAGTAATGAGGGCCTCTGTCAGACAACTGAGTTATCATCTTCACTGCCCTTGTTCATATTTTGTGGCACCTTGAAGCTTCTTTAGACATTGACTTACCTGTAGAATTGCTCAGTGCAAGCTGGAGCACAAAATTTTATGATGAACGTTATATATATATATATATGTATATACACACACACATATACACTAAGTTCTGTTTTCTAGCACCCTAAAAATACGGCCAAATCGTGACGCATGAAGCTGCACACAGCTGCTGCCCTTTCCGTGACCTCCTGTCACTTCCTTTTCTTGCATATTTTCCCCCTGTCATTTGCTGTCGTTGTCTCCCCTGGCTTTTTTAAAAATCGCTTTTCCTGTCGCCAAATGACACCAAATTCTGCCCGACCCAGCCTCACATGCTTCTGTTTGTCTTTCTGCCTGGAGCAACTCCTACAAGCATTAGGACATAAAGGCAATTGATTGCATGTACAGCTTTGCTGGACATTATACTTTCAAGCAGAGTAGCAAGGAAACATATGGAACAGCCACTTGATTTTTGGCTTTATATTATTTCTGAGCAGTATTATTACAAAAAAGCTAGTAATATTATCGTCTTGAACTATCAAGTGTCTTTCAGGACAGGACAGATAAGCTTAGCTGCATCCAGTCACGCCCTAGCGAGATAATCCTAAGGAAACAACAGCCTGGCATCTTTTCCCTACTACAGACATTAAGAAAAAAAATTGCATAAAAATCTGACCCAGATATACCAAATGCCAGCAGTCAGCATGGCGGAGTGGTCTCAATGTAGATCTGGCACTGTGGAGGGCGACCTCCTGTAACCTCGGCGAGAACCTGGAAGCATTCTGGAACAGACATCTGCAGTTACTTCCTGCTTGGTGTGAAACCAATGGATTTGGTGTGAAACCAAGAGTCTTACTGGCTTGTAAGGCTTTGATTCTTTTGATTGAGTTCTGTTAATTTGTTTCATTCATTGTCGTTTTAATTTTTTTGTGTTCACCATTTTCATGGTGTTTGACCTTAGTTTGCGTCATCTTGTTTTTCTTCTGACTACAGTATTAGTACCTTTGCCCGATTTACTCCAAATATTCTGCCAGTACCCTAGACAGTCTGCAGGCTAAAATGATGAGAAACAAAAGCTGCTTTAGGCAGAAGACACAGACACCAGATAACAGGCGGACCCTGCATCCCTCCAACCTATCCGACGTCACAGGTTTTGTTTGTAAGAAAAGATTAATAATTTAACAATAAGATGTTACTTAGAAGGAGGTATTATAATAAAACTAGAAAAAATATGGTTCCTAAAACACTTGTAAAATATTGCAAACTGAATAAAACCTTAATCTTGATGACTGATTCTCCATATGACTGTTTAACGGTATGCCTTAGCTAGGCTGCTGACATTCGACTGGCTGAATATTATCTATGAATTATCTTACCTGCTGATATTTGGACATCTATTTCAGCTTCCATGGCCAGTATACTCAGGAGGGCTGTCAGCCACATGACTTTGGACCCCTAGAGATCCTCCACTGGCTTCTGGTTTTTTCTGCATAGTATGTCACGTGTGTTTGGATATATACATATACACAAGCACTTTGGGGCACATCAATGGAGAAAGGCGATTTATGAAAATGAATTGAATTGAATTGTGCCCTGCAATAGACTGGCATCCCATTCAGAGTTTCCCTTGTCTTATGTATGTATGTATGTATGGATGGATGGATGGATGGATTAATGCACACAATAATAAGCAGCTCAGCCCAGGTCCATTGCCAGGAATACATTTCATGGGTTGTCTGGCACAGGCTCACCGCAGTAGACTATTGACGGGGGGGGGGGTCTCCCTTTGTACTGTAGGGTTCATGCAAATTTCGAGGGATTTTTACGAGGGATCATAATTTTGTTACCTGACTCCATGCCTTGTTCACACATACAGTCAGAGAACTGAGAAAATTGTAAATGTACCACTTTAAACTCAATCCAGTATTGTGATGGGTTTTTTTCCATTTTATTTAATTCTTCTGCAAAATAACTTCATTCAAATTGTCCAGTTATAGCTGACCACTTCGGAAGTCCACTTTGTGCTGTTGTCTAAGTTTCATGCACTGGAAGGACAATCCCACTTCCATACTATGTGTCATTGTTAAACGATAGATTGTGAGTCCTCATTTTTCTGTCATATATGGGGGCATATCTTTGCATGTTTGAGAGTTCCCATATTCCCAACAATGAATGCTCTAGATCCTCTTCACATTCAAGTGGAAAATACATAGAACCTCAAACAATTACTGTACTACCGCTGGAAAATAAGGTATAACACTCTCTTTGGCACACCCCTTGGGCTCCAATAAAATGTCATTTCACTATTGAAATAACCCCTGGTTATATATATATATATGGAAGACGAGAGTGTTTTATCTTCTGGTCTCCATCAACAGAACCCACAGAGAGGTGGTTCCAAGCATACAGGGAGTCATCAGCTGGGCAATATCCCAGAACATAGCTGACCTTTAAGTGAATGTGCTTCAAATACATTTTTGATTATTTTGGCTATATTGCTAAAATAAACATCCATTCATATTAAATTCCCATTTACTGTAAACAGGAGGCCTCAACAGCAGAAGGAATTTGAGTTTTATAGGAAAGTTATAAAACCCCAGTCAAAGTCTAATCCCACAAATAATGCAAACGCACACACCACAGAGACCCAGTGACAGCTGAACGCAGCATCCATCTAACTCGCCATCAGCCACTATTTCAGTTGTCCTGAAAGAGGGGCGGCCCTCAGCCTGTTAGAGGCTGGCACAATCCCCCAGGGACTCTCAAGCAAAACAATGTACTTAAGTATGCACTAGCATTTACTCTCAAGAAAAAAAGTGCACACACACAAAGTTTAAGCACTTCAAACTATTCAATCTGGAATATTCCAGCGTGTGAGCAAGCTGACAGCTATTGTATATTTAACTGATGCATGGGACTTAACCACAGTGTTCACCTAGAGCAACATTTAATCCCAGGGGATATTTCAAGCAAAGTAAATCAAATACATTTGTGGAGCATTGAAGAAAATGCAGTTCAGTACAGACAGTACATCACCACTGAAGGATGGTTTGAAGCACTTAGCAATGGGGCCAAGGATCATTGATAAAAGGAGGTTCTGGCTGACTGATCAGTTTTGTTTATTTTGTTATCTGTGGTAACTGTTCCATTGTTTCAGAGTTGTTGTACTGCTCTATTTACCATTTTTATTTTGAGAAACCAAACCACTCTTTGCATACTCAGATTTAGTACTCACAATACCACTTATGCGTAAAACAGTTTGAGCAAGAAATTTACATAATATTATAATGGTATTTGCATGTAGCATATATCAGAGAGGTGCAGATTTTTTGTCTGATGGCAGAGACGGCTTAATCTATATGCAAATAAACTTAATGCATGTGTAATGTTGGCTTTTTGACTATAAGGCTTTCCAGCCTAATGACAACCTAATGAGATTTGGCTATTACTTGATGAGGCATGATTGCGCAGAACGTTTGAAAGCTAAACAAAAAAAAGTGCAGTGTCCAGAATAGGCAGAATAAAGTTGGTAAGCCTTCAGGGGTAAGATGGACAGCTGAAGATGAAGTGGTTTAGCGAAAGATCGAGAGCAGCCCCAGAGCATTCAGACAGTCATACAGCATCAGACTGACCCAAGAGCAGGCCATTCTCAGTATGGTTCCTTTAGTAAAGGCTAAGCAAAAGCAGATTGTAGTATATCTTTAGGGGTCCAGTGCGACAGAAGCAAGCCATTGAATTTGAGGTATAACTCATTGGGACTGCTGCTCATGTCAGGGCAATTCACATTTGCTGGTCCTCACTGACATTCAGTAAACATGTATTTAATGACTATGTGACACAAAGAATATTAATACTGGGATTTATACAGTAATACTCTACTTAATGTACTTGGACATTTATAAGATAAGCTAAAGTGCTGTAAGATAAAAGTGCTTAAGATAAAGTGCTGTAAACAGCAAGCATAGAAGGTGGTTAATTAATGTAAGGGCACATGACAGTGACGGTTGGTGGAAAGGGGAGAGGGACAGGGAGAGGCGAAGCACTGGGCGAGGAATGGCAGCAGGAAGAAAGGAGGATGGACCTGGAGCACTCAGCCATGCAGCTGGAGGAGATGAGCCTGTACATGAAGGTGCTCCTCAACTGAACCGGCTCTCTCCCCAGAAGATGGGCCTCATTATGCAGTGTTTTTCATACCGGCATAAATGGACTCTGTAGGCACTTCATGTGGTAAACCGGGTGTCTGCTGCACCTTATTACCACTACAAACTTGCAGTGATAATGGAGCAATAGGACCAAAAGCCTTCAAGGATAACATTTTGGTTTAATGAGCCAGAATATTTCATCGCTAATAGTTGTACCTGTGTAAAACTCTAGAATTTGTACTTTTGAAGGTAATTTCTGCCATTGCCTTTACGTTATAATTAATCATTTAAAAAAGAAATTAACTTTAGTAACTTTTATAGAATAAGATTTTTCTGGATGTTGACTGAAGTCTCACAACCTCAGTTCACATTGTGACAATGAAGGCATTGTCTTCCACAATGCAGAAAACTATGGAAACAGTGAGGGTGACACGAATGAAGAGGTTGGCATTACTGTACAAACGTAAAAAGCACAACACATGAAACAGAATTGACCAACATAATGCCGCTTTTACTAATGGAGTCCACTTGGTAGTTCTTACTCACAATATGTATTTTAGGACTACCAACTTATTAATATTAATATGATCAGATGAAGTTCCTTTTGAGTGGTACATATTTAAGAGTGTTACATGGCAGTGGTGTGCCCGGACACTCAGGTGAGCTGTGTAACTTCTAAGCCAGACCACACCGAAACGTCAATGCCGCAGCTCTCTCTGAACTCTGCGGTGCTCATCCGCACCTGCCTGCCGACGTCTGTCATGAGAGGCTCTTGCGTGCTCATTTCACGTCCTTGCTGTGCCATTAGAGGAAATAACACCCGAATAATGGATTAGGAAAAAGATCTGGCCGACCACAGAAGCGTCTCGAGCTTCCTCAAGGCTTTTGGAGCGCCTGGGAAGGAGGCCCAATTTGCAGATTCACTGAAGGACAAAGAACTCGCCCTTAATGTCTCAGAAAATGGAAATGAGGAAAAGGGGACATTTCCAAGGTGTTTCTGCAGTTTTGGATAATGAAATCCAGTTTCCAAGAAACAAAATGTACTGCCCATCATTCTCCTTATCTATTTATGACTGTTCAAATATATATAAAATATGTCTGTATGTATATCCGTACTATAAATAAACACAATTCAGAAGAGAAAAGGCATTTTTATTAGATTTCATATTAGGCTTCTGTTTATGTGAAGCCAAAGGCGAACATTATAATTAAGTTAGAAACAATTAATTTTATTTAGCTGAATTGGTTATACTGAGACATGAATAAAAGAATAAAGATACTTTTTCACAGAAGGCTTCAATAAGATGAAACGTTTCATTCCCGTTCCTTGTTAATATGTATTTGGTTTAATGAACCTCACTCCTCAGGGTGTTAGGGATCAAGACCTCAGGCTGGTGGGGATCACTTTCAATTTTGTAAGTCATTTACAATTTAAAATTGAATGATTATCTAATTAGATTGAATCATTTTGTGACTTTAGTAGGTTAACCAATACTGGATCGATTAACCCCCTTAGATCCTTTCCATGTATCAATTTATTAATTGATGTAAAATATTTTGTAATTAACCATATATGTAGCCATATTATACGCCAATTAGGAAGCTAACATTTACACAATATTAATTGGCTGACAGAAACAAGATGAAGCAAATGATGGCATCTTCAGATACTCAGGGACTCTTCTTAATATGCATTTTCACACCACTGTACGTCGAATACTGTATCCCTGTAATAATCATCCACCTTTTAATGTGATGTATGAGGAACCACATGTTGTTGCTGTACTCTAGAGCTTTAGCCCCCTCCACAGGCAAAAAGGTGTTACGACTTTTCAACCTATGAACCAGCTTGAGATGGATACCTGCAAGTCCCCACACTGTATACCTCATGCGTAGAAATAGCCAATAATAATAATAATAATAATAATAATAATGATGATGATGATGACGTATGTGCGTGGGGTTATGTATATATTATATTGTGAGGACCAAACGTCCCCACAATGTGATGAATACCTGTTATTTTGATGTTGTGGGGATAATTTTTTTAGTCCCCACAAGGGGAAATTCAATTTTTATTAAATCTATTATTGTAATCAAAAAACTAAAAATTTCAAAAAGGCTTGTATTTTGTTTGGTTACTTATGGTTAAGGTTGGGGCTGGGTAGGGGTTAAGTTCATTATGTTGGGATTAGGGTTTTGCCCATAAAAGAAGAATTTAGAAGAATTAGATGATCAGTGGTCATTGCTGACACACCACAGCACACAACAACAAAATGTGTCCTCACTCATATGTGACATCGTGATATAGCATGGGGCAGCTAATTCAGCGCCCGGGGAGCAGTGCTTGGGGGCGGTACCTTGCTCAGGGTACCTCAGTGGTGCCTTGCT
>JAODKC010000036.1:24143790-24159141 GCA_026777985.1 Mormyrops attenuatus
CCCCCCCACACACACACAAATTGGGAAACTTGTTTTTAACAGGAGAAAATGACAAGGCTGATCAAAGTGTGCATAGAGTGCTTTTTTTTTACGGTCACATTTGGAATCTTTGCCAATCTGTTATCAATCCTCCTTGTTCTTTTGAAGACTCCTCGATTTGTCACTGAGACCTGCAGATGTGCAGTGTGTAGCTCCTTCACTATTGCAGAGAGCAGTGCTGTACATCTCTCACCGCTTGACACTTTAAAGCCATTGTGCAAGGCATCCTGACTGCTGTGCAATGCTCTTATTTTAAATGCTGGGTGGGGAAAAAAAACACAGAAAAAAAACTGTGATGAGTAAGAATAATTGTTTGAGTCATTTGAACTGAAGTGGCTATTTTGAACTTGGCATAAATTTGAATGGCACATTAGCCTGTTCTGCCTGAGTCTGTGGGCCTGTGTTCAATTCGAAGCCAAAAGGAGGGAAAGTAGAAGCCTACTTTAACATTTCTAACCTTTTTAATGCTGTCCCAGGAGACTTCCTTGATGTAACTAAAATGTCATTCCTTTTTAAACCTGCCAAGGCACTAGAGCCAGGCCAGAACTCATGTCTCATTTCAGTGCTCCCGCAGAAGCCAGAAGACTATTGTGAGTCGTTGTTATCCAGATTCCCACAGAATGTAAGCCCAGAATACTGCAGTCTGTACAATTCCTGCACTGTTACTTTGCCAAAGGCTGTAGATGTGCCATTACTTGTCTTTTTTTTTTGTTTTGAAGGACATATATAGGAAAACAATGAAAAATTTGTAGACAGCTACAAAGTTGGTAAGAACTTTAAATTAGAGTATTTCCCCCCGTATCAATGATTCCTTTTTCGCTGTAATCAAATACAGAGCTGTTGACAAACAATTTATTTCCTTAATTATGTTGTGTGTTATGGCTTGCCTCCATGTTGTTTATTCCCCATCATGATTTACATTTTATGATTTAATTATTTACATTCGAATTAGGTGAGATGTTATCTTTAAAAGTTCTTGTGTAAGTGTGTGCGTCTTGCAATATCATGCCAGTGTACGCTGAACTTCATCAGGCTCGCAATATGCCCCTGCATTATGTACAGTAAGCCTCCTAAGAATGGTTTCTGCTACTCCATGCAAGCTAAACAGGATTTTGCTAGATTCATCTTTATGTGGAAGGGAGAATTCTGAGAAAGTTCTGTTCATTGTTTCTGTCGCCATGTGTTTGTTTCTGCCAGTTACTGTAAGTTCTGCCACCATGTGATTACCCATTAAACATAACAATAGAAGTATTTTGACAGCAAATGTTTTATATATGTAAATTATGCGTCACACCCATTGTCATGGTTACTTTGGTCAGTAAAGTAACGAAGTACAAAAATACTTTGTTACTGTAGACCAGTACTGTAGTAGGGTTTTTCCAGGATTTGTACTTTGCTTGAGTATTTGAGAATTGTGCCAACTTACTTTCACTTCGCTACATTTATGAACCAAATAATTACTTTTTATTCCAACACATTCTGCATGAGACCATTGTTACTCACTCAATAAAAAAAAAACATTACAAGGAGCATGAAGCGCACTTCAGTGGAGCAGCAAATAGGCAGTATAGCGGTAAAGAGAGGACTGGATTAGATTCCCTTGTTATTAGATTCTGATGAGTGATGCAGTAGGTATGACAAGACACATTTATGCTAGATCTAGTGGTTGTTTGGTTTAAATTTCTAGTGTCCGTATCTTAATATACTGCAGTAGCCTCCTCCTACAAACAGCATATTTTCCCAGTAAAAAATATATTTATCCTCTTGTGACTTGGTATTTCTTATTGTGATGCACTGTAACTTAAAATACTATATTCAAATCTATCTTTGGTGAATTTAAATGAACAGATTGCTTTTTGTAAGATCAATAAATTTGATCTTATGTGTAGTATTTTTCACTTACAATACTTATGCACTTCAAAAATCAGCTATTTTTTTTACTTGTACTTGAGTAGCGCTTTACTGGTTGACTTTAATACTCTCACTTGAGTAACATTTTGGTGTGTTACTTGTAACTGCAGTAAGCATAAGATTTGAGTGTCTTTTCCACCACTTAGTGGTTAAAATGAATAAATTGCAAATTGCAAATAAGCAAAATGAAAGGGAGTGGATCAAAAACCCCATTCTTCAGGAATGAGAGTAAGGCATTACTGGTAAATCTGGTGTTTAACATTCAAGCACAATAAGTTATACATGTAAAAATATCATGCTTAGTTTAAATTAAAAGCAAAATGTTAAAATTTTTACACTAAAATTGATGTATTTCATGGTGAATTAACAATTATACAAGAAATACGATTTCATCATGATACAATTATCCTTCCATCCATTTTCCAAACCGCGTATCCCACTGGGTCGCGGGGAGTCCAGAGCCCATCGCGGAAGCTATGGCCACGAGGCGGGGAACAACCCAGGATGGGGGGCCAGCCTATCGCAGGGGACACTCACACACCATGCACTTACACATACACACCTACGGGCAATTTAGCATGATACAATTATGGCAGTGGAATTAATTTGTTCATGAAAAATCAGTGTTCACATAGCAATATACACTGTAAATATACTTTGTGCCTTGTTATGAGTGGGTAAAAGTTTAGTTATATAGTACCAGTCAAACGTTTGGACACACCAAGTCACCTACAAAGGAGAGTGATAGTGTTGCATCACATGACCTGGCCACCTGACCTATACATAACTTGGAGCAGTTTGACCAGAGAGTGTAGGAAATGTGGCCAATGAGCACTCAGCATATATGTGGGACCTCCTTCAGGACAGCTGGAAAAGCATCCCAGGAGGCCACCTCATGGAACTGGTGTAGAGGAGACAGTAGGGTCAGCCAGTCCCTGGAGTAATTGGGGTTAAGGGCCCGTCTCAAGGGCCCATGCTGGGATCACTCTGGCAATCACGGGATTTGAACCAGCAACCTTCTGAGTCCCAACCAGCATAGATGCCCCCACCCTTTAATACTTTTTGTGAGTGCAAAATTCCATATATGTTAGTTTTAGAGTTTTGATTTTATTAGTGAAACAAAGTTTCCAAAAAGAAAATCCATCTATCCCTCCATCTTCCACCCTCTTATAATACTCAGGCTCGCAGTAGGACCGGACTCAGAGTCACACATCTAATCACACAGAATGGAAAACATATCAATCAATCTGTCTCCCTTCTATCTGTTCCCCTCCTCTTTTTTCCCACCATTTTGGGCAGCTCAGCCCACTAGTGGTTAGAGCCCTGTTATATTTCATTATCGATTGGCATATCCCTACTTGCAATACACAGCAAACTGAAAAGAATGGGGAAAGGTGTTGCTGAGAAGCAAGAGTGAAGCTAAAAAATGCGCTGGAAGAGGACGCAGCAAAATGCACAAAAAATCCAACTTTATTTAGAACAGCTGAGAAAAGTTGTAGTGCAGTAACTTTGCAATGCTGCCCTGGGTCACGACTTCAGTAGGTGAGATCAAAATAGCTGTCTAGCTAGTACATGTGATTGGCCTTGCAGTATGTCATATGTGGGAAAAGTACTACACACAGACCTCATTCCAAAGCTGACACTGACGTATAATTGTGTCTACAGAGAAAGATGATCTTATGTAATGACAAAGGACAGAATTTTATATCAGGATGACACAACTTTTAAATTAAATCTGAAAATCTTTTTAATGCTGGGGGATGAAACCATATTAAATACTGGGGGTACACGTCCCCATGGTTCGTACACCTATTCTTATGTCTTTGGACACTGATATGGCAAGCCGTTTTACCTTTAATTCATCTCTAGAGGATATCACAAATTCCATTCTATTGAGTTATAATGCAAATTTGTGATATCAAAATGTATTTTTTCTGTGTTGACATGGTATAAAAATGCACATCTAACACAGAATAACACAGGTTATTCAAATGTGTATTTTTATGCATTTTTACTGTGTCTAGAGGGCAAAAAATACAGTCTGGAGACATATGGGGGAATAAATGCTGTGCTAACACGTATTCTACCTCACCGGCGTTCCATGGGGGTCAGAGATTTGAGCTGACAGGGCTTCTTTCAACTACTTTTCAACTACTTCCTATATCTGCTAGGCAGAATAATGGATTGCAAAGGATTAGCAAATCACAAGCTCAGTGGCAGCATATAGTAAAAGCATATAGTTTGAATTAAGGAATGACATTTGCATTTTGTGAAATGATAATTTTGCATTAATGTCTGTCTAATGAAAACCACAATGTTATTGCAAAATACAATTTAAAGATTATACATAGAAGACAAACATTATTATTGTAGTGCATGACACAAGGGGATTGGATAAGCATGATATCCCCTTCCCATCATTCCATGTGGTAACCGCTTACCTGATAAGTGTCCAGCCATGAGTCGACTGAGAAGTGTGAAAGGTGTGAAGGGCTCAGTCTGTGACTAAGAGGGCAGAAGGGACAGAGGTATATAGTACATACCCGACTGAAATCTGATATCAGGAGTTCAGCTGTAACTAGTTAAAATAAAAATTTCTGATATCAGGAATTAAATCTCACCAACTAAAATGGGATGATAAGTAGTTACAAGTGAATTCCAGATATCAGAAACTGGATTTTCAACTATTTCATTTCTCATATCGCCAATTGGCATTTTGAAAAAATTGAAATTGTGATATCATAAATATATGTTATAACTTGTTACAACTGAATTTCTGATATCCTCTAGGAATTGTTTTAAGTATGTATAATCTTTGTCATGTTCTTTAGAAAATTTTTAGTTGATTTAGGCCTAGAAATTATGTAATGACACATAGTTTGATACTGTTACTGAAAGTGTCCATTACCAGTTTGTTACCAGTAAATATTTTATCTGATTTAGTGTTTTGCAATTTTCTGAATTTATAATAACTTTCATCTTATTTAGGAATGTCTTTTCTTGTGTTGATCCCCGCCCCACACTCGATATGCTTGTAGGTTAGAAGTTATTTTCAGTTTCCTTCCACTAGATAGCGGCATTTCCTCATAAATTGAATGTGGCTGACGTGTATTTTTGGCGTCAGCCAAAAATACATAAAAATACTGAAAATGATTAGATCACCAAGAAAAAATCACGATATATAAATAGTAGTCTTACTTGATATCTTTAGTGTAAATGCATACTATATATTTATTTTTTTTATTTTAGTTATTTTGTTATGTTTGGTTAAAAAATTAAGAACTGTGGAATCTACGTAC
Organism: Mormyrops attenuatus; assembly: GCA_026777985.1. Lineage (NCBI taxonomy): Eukaryota > Metazoa > Chordata > Actinopteri > Osteoglossiformes > Mormyridae > Mormyrops > Mormyrops attenuatus. The sequence continues at coordinate 24,149,040 of JAODKC010000036.1, forward strand.
CTTGGGTACGCCGTGCATCTTCGTCTCGGCAGCCTTATTCAGGTGCTTGGTGTCTCCGTCCACCATGGAATCTCACATTCCTCACAGTAGCTTTTGAACTTTTCAGTGCCGTTCATTTAGCGTTTTTTAATAAGAGACCGACACATTTTCACATTCGCGAGGATCTAAGCAAATAACGCTCGCGAATATGAAGGGGTGACTGTGTATTAATGATGGAACATAATAAATAGGCGTTATTTTACATCCGGTACTGCTTATGTCAATTCCTAGTAGTTTGCTTATAGTTAATGAACGAACCAGGATCTAAGTGCTCTTCTGTAACAAGCAAAAAATGTGTAAGTTACAGTATATGCACTGACATTCTCTGGTAAGTGGAGGAAAGTTCAGTGCCCTCGAACCTCTTGTGACAGCATTTTATGTAAAATGAGGACATTTATACACGGGCTACATACTTACATTTTAGATGAAGACTAGCATTGACTCATGGAACTTGTGAGGAGATTATGTTATGGCATTGACATCTGGCAGTCTCGGGATTCATAAAATCCTGTACCAAGTATAACCTGTAATAGTAAGCGTATAATGGTGTACAGTGAAGGATTCAAATTAATGAGCAGATGTATCGTATTTTTATTGTCTTTTACTGATTATGTTACATTTTATAATTATCGGTAGGTGAATTCTGTGTTGTTACACCTACAGTATTCCTTTATTAAGTTCTAATTAATATACTGAGTTTATTAAAATAGACGATTAGAGGTGATTTTTAAATTTTCACTTCTTAAATTTTATTAGTTAATTCAAGTAAAGACAACATAGGTGTCACGTTTCCACACCACGTATGTGACTGTGGGATGTTTGGAAAGAAAATGTATCAAAGGAAGAGAGGGTAATACTTGAGAAAACACATAGATCTATTGTGGAAATAAAAACGTAATAATTGTAACAATGGTGAATCATTGTGCATGAGCAGAGCTGGCGTTTCGTCATAGGGGTTTGGATTTCTTGGTTTAGCCGAGGAACCTGAAGCTCCTGTTTAGCTGCGTCCTCCAAGATCCCAACTTCCTCTGCGAGCGCTGAATGAGAAGAGCGGGTCTGCGCTGAGGTGGAGCGGAATCGATACTGGCTGTGGGAATCGATACTGGCTGTGGGAAGGGACACGGCGGCAGACGGCGGGGGAGAGCAGCTTCCAGCGGGGACGAGTCTGATCACACAGCAACTAGAAATGAGCTGGGGGACGGAGCTTTGGGTATGTGAAACGCTCGCTTTTTTTGTTTGATCGCGCTTCAGGAGTTTGCGTTGCGGTACGGGCGTTAAAATCAACACAAAGGTGTTTTTTTTTGTGGTTTCGGCGCCGTGGCAGGCAGTGGGATCGCTGGGCACTAGGGCAGCCTTTACCTAGGTAGCCATAAACAATGGTGAAGTCGGGAAACGCTTCATTTCCTTTGGTCGTGCCAGGAATTTGCGTGTCTTAAAAAATCAAATGAAATATATGGTACTAGATCCGATTCTCAGATACCGTTAAGCGCCCCAGTCCCCGACTACTTCATATTGTTCATACATAAATTGATGTCCTAAGGGCTTTATCGTACAAAGAAGTCACCGTATTATTGCGTACAGTGATGTAGATCCATGTTTACAAGTTAAACATTCAATCCAAATCTTCGACAGCGTGTATTTGTATACGTGCACGTATATGTATGTGTTTGTATGTGTGTATATACATACATACGTGATCTAACTTGGTAGGCAGCCTGTTTTTTTTGTTTTGTTTATGTATTAGCGTAGTCGATTATCTAATAGGCATGTTAATTAAATACTTTTAACAATGTATACATCTTGGACGCTGTGTAGACAAACATTTTAGTTAAGTGTACGGTGGCGTGGAAAACCGCAGTAGCCGATATGCCTCCAGCGGGCTTGGAGGATCCTTCCACTGGGAGATCCAAAGCAGGATCCTTTTAGGCGAGCCCTGCCTTTTCCCTGTCTTAAATATGCTGATGGTTCTTTTCCGGTGTCCGCGGTCCCTAGCTGTTGATGTATGGGCTGCTTTACGCGAAATGGTGTGAGGCTGAAGATGCGGGGAAAGCGGGGACAATGAGCGGCGTGAGATGCGCGCTGGCCGGCCGGCTGGTTGGAGGGGTGTCGCCCTAAACCAAGCGGCTGCATTCACAATACACCTGCTTAACACCGACAAATACATCGCTTATATCATACATTAAAGCTCTGCATTTCGGAAATGTGCTGTAAATTAATTTTACAATATTTTCTGTACTCGGTTGCCGATAACAGGGCAGCTAAACGCGCGGCGCATTATAATTGGCATCGCAAATGCAGCACGGCATACTCCTTAATTCATGCCAGTTATATTTCAGTTGCCTTTGTTTACAAATGCCACATAATGCAGTGATTTTTCCATGCTCGTATGCATTCCATTATTCCAGGATATATGTAAATAAAGCTGCTGTGGATTTAGAACCTTCACCGCGTTTGTTTTATTATGACATCATAATAAAATAGCAAACAAAGAGCTAGCGAGTAGGCTACCTAAGTCTCTGCAGAAACACGATGGTTCCTTTCCGTGAAACTTACCTATTTAAACGATTCATTTTTAAAACGTTTCTTATAAATAAGACATGCTCTTTTTCAATGCATTTAACCGGCGCCGTAGTTTTTTTTTTTTTTTTGTGCCCATAAAACAGTCGTTTCTGTAGGTGTGTTGTCATACTTAATTGCTTTGTCACTAGTGTGGTGGAAACCTTGCTGTTTATTGGGGGTGTGTTTGCTGCTGCTATTTTAGACGAAAACAAAATTAAATCTGTATTTGCATATTTTTTTTTTTCAAGCAGCATCCTTGACAGTGATGTCATCCTGTAGACCTCTGTTACAATAGAAAACCAGTGTGTGGCATTTGCACGTGCTTGAATGGGACAATGTATGTATTTCTTTTTTTTTATTATTATTTGTGAAGTCATATACATAATCACAAACACACACCCCAAACCACCATCCAGTGGATCAAACATAGTTGTTCAATATTTGAGAATAACAGACACATGTTGGATGACAGGATTATTCCTGTTGTTGAAATCCCACCAGTTTGGGAGATAATTTGATTGTCTGGTTTAGCCTGATAGTCTGTCCCTGTAAACAGGCATACAAAGAGATCATCATTGTTTCTCCTGTCCTAAAATTCTTAAGCAAAAACATTCACTTGTACAAAAACTCTTTTACATTTTTGCATTAGTATTGGCTTAGTTGAGGATGTTAAAAATATAAGCTTCAGTAATTGCTTGCTTCACATATACATACAGCTAAATTAATACATTTCTACTAATTTCTTAGTATTAGTATATTAATATGTAATGTAGATGTACAATGTTCATAGACATTTTATATACATCACAAACAGTACATTATTCCATCATGTTTGACAGTCATTTACACTGTTGTTTGAGCCTTTTTGCCAGCAGTCTGTTTCCCTAACCGTGAAACAGAATACCTGGGTGTTTCCTATAAGTGTCATAAGCTTCATTCCCCTCCATGAGTACGCAGAGAGACTAAGTAGGTCCTCGGTCCTTAATTCTGCAGCAATATTGTAATAGGCTTAATTAATCTGCTCCAGTAAAAGGCTTAATTAACCTGCTCCAGTAAAGTGTCATTTCTCAATAACCAAAACAATTCAGGATCTTTCTGGACTAATTTTAAAGTTTTCAGTTGCATTAGGATCGGTATGTCAGGATTTGGAGCCTTGAGCAAAACTACATGCCGACTAAAACAAATGCCAACAGATCTGGCATGCGTGCTCACTCTGTACATGATATTTAACCACCGAATCTGATCACTTCTGTTGTTCTCTGCAGATGCAAACCAGAATAAAGTGAATAGCCTACCTGTTATCAGGTGAAATAATCTGCAAATTCTCAAAAACTCCCAACAAAATTAGAGCATCATTTACCTGCCCGTCAAATAGTGTCTTTAGTTTGCAAATCCATAGTTTACATAGTTGTATTTCCCAGGTTTAAATGACAGTATCAAGGTCGACTGTAGTTAAACATGAATCAAGAACCGGTAATATTACTTCCAGTAGTCCAAAGTTACTATAAACAGGTTATTCTATAAGCGAATGAGACTGATTCAGTTTAGATTTCTATGTAGGCTATAATATTTCTGAACTCAATGCCTGTAAATAAGTGGATGGAACAAAACCGTCAGTATGGGCCTCTTTGAGTCAAGGTCAATGTCTGTTTAATTTGTAGATGTCCTGACCTTTACTTTACGCCATTGTTTTATGTGGTTAGTCTCTCGTGGTCTGTAGAGGTTAAGTACAGACGCTCCTCTACCTGCGAATGAGATGCGTAGAGAACGGCCGTTCGCAACTTGAAATGTTCGTAAGTCATTATTCACCATCATTTTAAGGGCATACGCAAGTACAAAGAACTAGGATGCTGGGAGTACGCACGCTACGCTGCTGCGTGGCGGGAGTAGCGGCCAGAAGTCGTACTAGGCGAAACTGGAGTGCAGAAAAAAAAATTATGTTGCAGACAGGAAACGGGAGCCCAACAAACACAATTTGGACTTAAAGATCCTCTTCGTTCGTATGTCTGAAAGTTCGTAAGTTCAACATTTGTAAGTAGAGGAGCGTCTGTATCTTTCAGTTTATGCCAGTTTACTAAAAAAATTAATTTGGTCGCATGACGGACTCACTTTATCGTAATTCATTAGAACTGTGTAAGCAAACTTTTTCCCAAAATGGATCAATGATGACAAGGCGCCATGACTCAAGCAGAGATTAGAATCAGTCACAAAACATTACTTTGAAATTCCATCTATACATTTTGCATAACTGCTTTCAATAAGCAGTGCCAGAACGCAGTGAGTCCGGAGCCTGTCCGAGGAAGCACAAGGCGTGAGGCAGGGTATATCCTGGATGGTTTGCCAGTGCTCGCAATCTCACGAGACGCCAGTGAGGGTAAACTAGCTTTCGAGGAACGTGGAACAGCCCAGGAAGTGTTACGTCACAGCACTACCCACTGCGCCACCATGCTGCCCCACTGAGTCTGTAGTTGTGCTATTGGAAACATCCTTGCAGTCATACCTACCACTTTATATCTGCCCAGATTAATGCTAGCTGTAGTTCCTACTGTGGAACAAGACTCTGCCTTTCTCAGATGTTCATATTTATTATTTTTACATTAATTGTTATTATTATGCCCATAAGATGTTAAAGGGGAATCCGGCCTTCAGGGTATCTTCTGGAATACTTCAACACCACTTGTGGGGAGGTGGGTGATTCTCCGCAGGAGGAGGAAGTTGTGCAGATGGGTGGTGTCCGTAGGATGCCGTTAGTAGCACGAATGGTGCAGGGAGGGGCAGTGCCTTGTTTTTGGATGCAGTAGTGTTTGCTGAAACGGCCCATTGCCTGGTTCCCATGGGGACGGAGTGAACAACGAGGGGAAACATGGCTGGAGCCCTACAAATTGCCCAGAACAAAGAGGAGGCGGGGGAACCATTGACAAGAAGAGGAAGTCCGTCAAGTTCCAGGCACAGAGACTGAACTGCAGGAAAGTCAGTGTTGATGTGTTCATGGTACATGTTTGCATGGTACATCGAGTGCGTTGAGAAAGTTTTGAGAGTCTTTGTAATCTTTGTAGACATGGGTTAAGTCAGGTTTTCATAACTTCAGTAAAATGTGGAGTGTGCTATCTGTGTAAGCTTTAGTCTTTTTGTTTGTCAACGAACATTTTATCTCATCTGCCATGTAGAGATGTCTGTGTTTACACATGACTGTGAAGATGTCCTAATTTTTAGGGAGTGGTGTGGAATTGTGGCAGCAAGAAGTATAGAAATAAGACAATGTAAAGGAAAAGGACAAAGCTGCGGTTTGCGAACGTGAAAGCCAATGTCTAAAAAGCCAGTGTCTGACAGGACTGGAGTCCTATCTTGTGTCAGCCCTATTGCATTTCTGCGGAAAGACGTCGAAAGCACAATCCACGAGTGACTCCTCTGTCAGCCTGTGAGAGCCTGAGTGAGTCTGCTGGCGCTATCACACAAAAAGTGCACCACCGGCCTCGGTTTTGGCCGTAATGGCTGCTTTCTGACTGTGGTCAGGTGCCTAAATTTTCATCTGTTGGACATATTTAAGATTGCACTTCAGGGGGGAGACATCTCCTCACAAATCATCAGTTTCAGCGACTGAAGTGTCCGGTAAAACATCACGAACAGTGCTACTTCAGACAGGAGCAGGGTACTTTTGGAGGCACTTCGCCTCCTATAGGTGTACCATTTCGGTACCTCATATATAATTTTCCACCTCATTCATTATTTAGAAATGACATGGCCTTTTTCTGGAGATTTCTTTGACTCTTGATTCGTGTGTCCTTCAGGCTTCTGGTACAGGGCCCACACTCACCTGGAGACTGGTGCTCAGAATGAGCTGAGATTACTCTCTGGGGTTTAATGTTGTGTGTCATGGTGTGTCAGCTTGATCTAACTGGACCAGTTTTACCCGTTTCAATGCAAAAAAAAATAAAAACATACCCTTAAATGTATCGACTTATGGAGGAACTGTTAGCAAACATTGTTTTATATGCAGGAAATTTCAGAAAATTTTCACACATTTTGGAATAGGCAGGGTGTTCTGAGTAATATCATTTGTAAAATGGAACATATATAAATGTTGATTAATAGATAAAACAGAAAATACATGATGGTGCTGTATATCTTGTACAATGCTCTGAAATAAGGATTTTTAGAATCTGAAATTTTGAATTGAGTTTATTTGGTGAATCTGTCAACTTTGTGTATAATTTTAAAATGTCCTGATGGCCTCAGTACCTCCTGAAGGGTGAAAGCACACTTTCTTTATACAGTTGTAGACCTCTATGACGTATTTTCTGGCTCAGGAAAGCCATGTGGCTTTTGTCACCATAAATCTCAGATTCTTGGAAGGTGAGATCGGCACTCCTTCAGTATGTTGTTTGTCAACATGATGGCTTTCTTTAAACACTACAGGTCAGACTGGATAACTAGTAGGAGTGCTATAGGGAGGACAAGTCACTCCTGGCAACCAGCACTCTCTGGGTGACTAATACGTCTTTTGTTTAGAGATAAAAGACTAATATTTCATAACAAAGCCGACATAGACTAGTTCTCTTGAAGAGTACACGTTTCTTCCATCCATCCATTTTCTGTAACCGCTTGTCCTATTCAGGGTCACGGGGGGTCTGAAGCCTATTCCAGATGCTATAGGCTCAATACAGGGAACAACCCAGGATGGGGTGCTAACCCATCACAGGGAGCATTCACACATGTTTACCTGTAGGCAGTTTGGTAACTCCAAGTAACTTCAGCATGTTTTTGGACTGTGAGGGGGAGCCCCCATGATGACATGGGGAGAACATGCAAACTCTGTCAGAGACTCGGACCCTGGTCCCAGAGGTGTAAGGCAACAGTGCTAACCACTGCAACACAGTGCCACCCTGTGCATGTTTTTTGTGTATGCAATTTAAAATACAGTTTTGAATGTCAGGTTATCAGACTTGTGCATAAACTAAAGACACAGAGGGTGAATGGGTATGTCGTAGGAAGAGATCAAAAGGTATTCCTCCAAGGAAGTTGTAGAGAACCCTGAAGCATCTTTTGCCTGAACTGAACCAAATCCCTCCAACAGCGGGTAAGATTGGGGTGAGTGAGAGTAGCAAGGCAGAAACCACTTCTTGATCTTGAGCTAACTAAAAAGCATGGGAGTTCTTTGGACAACAGATCCCCAAATTACTTTTGGTTGATGTGGCAGCAGCCAAATACTGAAGAAGGTTTGGGTGTAAGTTGCGACAGCTCCTCTGCATCAAGATCTGGATGGCTTGCCTTGGAAGGAACTGAGACGGAATTCTACCGGGGGGACATCAGGCCAGTGTTTTGTGAGCCAAAGCTGAAGTGCAGCTGTGCTGATCAGCAAGACAGTGACCGGAAACACTCCAGCAAGTTTATGTCTGAACATGGTGCTGTGCATTGACATGAGACTAGCAGTTCAGGCTCGTAAACCTTTAGTTCGAAGAGTCACTGAAGCCGATCTGCATGAAAAGCCAGAATGAGGTGTGTGACTGATCAGTACTTACATGAAGGGTTTGGCTGCAGTTGTTCCTTCTGAAAGTGCCATAAGCAATCAGCATAAGGGTGTGATTTATTTTCAGGTTTTGGGACATCATGAGTATACAGATTTTGTGATATTCGCTCCCTCTGGTTCCCATGTCTACTTTTTTACAATGCTATTTATATAATCTGTCTTCAAATGTGTTGTGTATTTCAGAGTGGTCTCGGAAAACCATAAATTAATTATTGGGAGGGTGTCAATATTAATGTGTTCCCTGCAGTATTGTCAGAAGTATTTTCTTTATGATTTGTTATGAACCGTTTTGAATGCTCTAAACTCAGGGTCCCTCGTGCAGGTGGACTGTGCGTACTACACAGTTCATAAATCATTGCATAAATGTATAGTGCATAAAAGTAGGATAAACTGCCTGTTGGGTTCTGGAAACTTTCTGCAGTGTGTTTGATGGCGTTGTGTAGCAGATTTGCTGTTCTCTGGATTTTGCCGACGCCGTGTTTAAGTCCTGGCTAAGTGTAGCTGGCATACCAGTTACATTTTGTTATGGGACTTGTCTTCCTGAGGCTGTGAGACCGGATTGAAGCAGCTGTGTGTAACTACTCGCATACCTTATTTTCCTAGCGGACATCACTATCTGAAAGAGCCAACGCAGCAAAAATCCGCTATGCATTTATGTGAGCGTATTTCATGTACAGGCTGAGAAAACAGCTGCCGTTAGAGCTTACTGAACCTTTTTATGACTTGGTTTGGTTTGGTTTGTTCTTGAAAGGAATCCTGTTACTGGGGCACCATCCCCGTGATCTGGTGTTTCTGGAAGGAAGTGTCACAGCAGGAGTTAAGCTAAGGGTAACCTGATGAACCGGGAACTTCGTAATTCCTCCAGTGGTCCAGCTCACTGGCCTGGGATTTCTCTGCTACTCCTCCCTTGGTTGGGGTACTTTAAATAATGTTATATCGTAATAATCAAATGTATTACATCATAATCATACTGTAGTCATGCAGGGACACTTTTTGGTCTTTTTAACTATCCAACCTATGTTTCTACATTCATTTAACAGGCCACCATGAACAAATTTGCCCACTTTTAATGTGTTTTTCTTGTGACATATTATACCTGTGTTCTGCAGGCTTAAATGGGAATGGCTAATTACTTTAAAAATTTTAATGAACGCACTATATTATCTGATTGCAGATATATGGAAGGATAAAAAAGAATAATAATGTTATGGTTGATGATAAACGACCTACCTTCTGTCGATAGTATTTGCACTCTTTGTCGTAAGTGCATTTAGTGCCAAATGTAGCAAATGCTATATTTAGCAAATTCTAAACATAGACAAAGTAGATTATTCGTGTCTGTCGTGTCGGCTCATTTTATTACATGCAACGCACTCACGGTGCTGCTACATTCTACAGCATCCTATAACCATGTCTGACTTTTATATATTGTCAGTAAATTATTTACAGGAAGTGGGTTATTGAATTTAAGGCAGGGTTAACACACAATTCATTCCTTTGTACCTTTCGGTGAACTGGGCTGGCGCTACTCCCGTCTCCCTCAGCAATCGCATTGAAAACACAGCTGCTGTGCTCTTCCTGCCGGCGCGCTCCTCAAATGTTTCCCCAACTCTCACTGTGCGCCCTGCCAATACTCTCATTTGCTTGGAATTTTAACACTTTTATGAACAGCCACGTTACTCCTACTTGCATTAATACAGCGCCCTCCACAATTATTGGCACCCCTTGTGAAGATTTTAAAAAAGGGTTAGAAAAAATGCACCACTGAACTAGCTTCATTTCACACTGAAAAAATGAGAAAAATCCAACCTTTCATTGAAATAAATTTTTTCAAAGAAAAAAAACTCCATCAAGAAATAATTCTTTTTAACAAAAATATGTGTGCCACAATTATTGGCAGCCCTGGATGTAATACTTTGTACAACCTCCCTTTGCCAGTATAACAGCACTGATTCTTCTCCTATAACGTTTTATAAG
>JAODKC010000036.1:24159225-24208793 GCA_026777985.1 Mormyrops attenuatus
GTACCTTAAGTGTGTAACAAAGCCCAAAACTCAAAAGACATGGATGTGTTCATGTGAATTTTGCCTGGGGCACCTGCTTCAACTGTTACAATCTGCAATCATGATGCCTACAGGATTAAGCGGGGATTTTTTTGTATTTAAAGTCGTTTCACAGACTCCACCGTAGCATAGATCCTACACGAAGCATTGGGGTAGTTTAAGGATTGGTTGGCTTTATGCTATTTAATGATCGCTTACCTATTACTGTGCATGATTATCATAATTGCCTGCCAAATGACTGCATTTCAAAACTGAAACTAAAATTCTTACCTTTGTCCTTTTGTCTGGCCTATCACTACGTTTGTAGCATCATTGTCTGTAGACAGATGATTTCAAACATTTGCCGTTGTGCAGTCTTTCATAATTTTCGGCTCATTGGGTCGGTCTGTGGAATTACATTATACATTTAACTCTATATATGGTTATAGTGATAAACCTTCTACAATAAATGAGAGTTATCAAGAAAGGATAAATTAAGACATTATGATTAAACCTTGTAGTTTTTCGTTTGTTGTAAAAATGACATGTGATGTATCAGTTTGTTCTGCACTCATTTCTGTGGCTGTCACGTGGTGTTAAGTTAATCTCTCAGAGGAAATAAGAAACTCTTTGTCACCATGGCTGCCTTCTTCCTCACTGAATGATAAAGATGAAGAAAATGAGCTAACATTTTCGGCAAAGTGTTGTTTGGAGGTTAATTCTGGGGTTGGCACTCCAGTCACCATAAAACATTTCACGACAGCTTGGACCAAACAGGCATAACACCTTTTTGCTCTCCGTGGGAGTAACTCTACTGCAGCGGCCCACAGGAAGGCTGCTCGCATCATGAAGGGGATGCTGGAAAGCCTTCAGGAGTAGCCAAATCTCTGTAGGTGGGTACACCTATTTTTGGTCTGGTCACTCTGATGGCTGCCATACTCAGGGAGTAGCTGTTGCTGTGGTAGATCGGCTCTTCCCGATGGTGTCTGATGTCACTCCTTTCAACAAGTATATTATGAGGCTCATTGAGGGAATCATTTTATTCACAGCGCTTGCTTGGTAGTTGATGGGTGCCCATGAGGTGACACTCCCCTGATCATGGGTTACTTCATTGTGACCACTGGCACTGACAGGGCTCGCTATGAGGATTGTGTCAGTCCCTATGGGACTGGTGACTGGGGTGAAAGTGGCTCAGTGTTCCTTGACTTTCTGAAAGGTCAGGGGCTGCATGTTGCTGGATCTTGGTTCCAATGCCCTGAGCTGCATCGTTGGACTTGATACTCCAGTACTGGTGGTGTGGAAAAGGAGATCAATTACATCCTCATGGGCAGACTCTGGAGGCTCCTGCAGAACTGCAGGGTCTACGGAAGTGTTCAGTTTGTGAATTTTGACCACAGACTTGTTGCTATTCTGAAGATTCAGCTTGGATCCAGAGGGCTACCTCCTACTAGGCTGGACTTGGCCAGACTCCAAGACCAAACTGTGTCTGATGAGTTTGCATGCAGTTTGAGTGAGGAACTTGCAGATTTGGTTATGACTGCTGACTCTATGTGGGAGACCTTCTGTGACCCTGAAGTTTGCGGGAGGTTATGTTGGTGTTGCCGGTGTTCCCAGAAGGAGGTGTTTCATCTCACAGAGCACCCTTTATAGTTGCAGCGCATGACATGGTGGCAACTCCAGTCTGTACCAGGAACTGAGGGCTCTGAGGGCAAATGAGGCATTTGTTGAACGAATCTGTAAGCAGGTGGCACACCACCTCTGGTCTAGTGACCCACGTCCTGCTTACAGAGGAATCAAAGCATTACTCGCATCTGAATCTGTTACTCGGAGAGTCACAGTAGGGGCATGTGATGGAACGATCCTTACGGATGACACTGCCGTTGTGACCCGCTGGGCCGTCTACTTTGAGCTGCTGATTAAAACTGACCCTTCAGCTAGGATGTTGGAGATCTCTGGGTTCACGGTTCTTGAAGCTGATCTCCTGATCAACTGTGAACCACCCAGTCTCACTGAGATTGCACGGATGGGTAGGGAAGGCCGCAGGGATCTGTAGTATCCAGGATGAACTTCTCCAGGCTGGTGATAGTTGTCTTCCTGGTATTGCAGGTAATCTTTGCTTCCATTTGGGAGACAATGAATAACACTGCTCTCCGTGCTGGGTAAGGTCCTTGCTAGGGTCATCCTCAACAGGATCAGTCATCGCTTTCTCACCTACCAGCAACTGGAGAAGTCTGGTTTTAAGTCTACCATCGACCGCATCCTCACACTAAGGATCCTCATGGAGCACAAACGCGAATATCGGCAGAGGTTCTTACAGCCTCTGGTTTTCGGATGCATTCGATTCAGTTGACTGAGCTGCCTTGTGGGACATCATGAGACTTCGCGGGATCCCCCAGAACATCAAGGACATCATGGCCAGCCTGTACACTGGTACTGTGAGTGTTGTGCAGAGTAGAGGGAGAACCTCCGTGTTCTTCCCAGTCGATTCTGAGGTTCACCAGGGGTATGTTCTTTCTCCTACTCTGTTCAAGTTTTGCATGGACTGGATATTGGTCGTGGGGTCCAGCGGCTATGGGGCATCTGTTGGTGAAGAAAGATTTACTGATTTTGACTTTGCCGATGATGCTGTGATCTTCGTGGAGTCAATGGAGGTTCTCACTGGGGAGTCTGAGTGTCTGGGATTGCGAGTGTCCTAGATAAAAACTAAGATCTAGGCCTTCAATGACTTCTTGGGCACAGCCATCAGTAGTATGTCTCTCTGCGGGGAAAATGTTAACCTCGTCAAGAGGTTCACTTAGCTTGTTAGCGACATTCATGTCTCTGGTGACTCTCCTATGAAGTCAGCAGATGGATTGGGAGAGCAAGGGTGGGGGGTCATGAGGTCGTTGGAAAGGGGTGTGTGGCGCTTTGCAAGAGGTCCAAGTCTTTAGGGTCCTGGTGCTCCTTGACTTGCTGTATGACTGTGAGACATTGACACTATGCAGTGAGCTGAGATGAAGACTGGACTCCTTTGGTATTGTCTCTCTTTGGAGAGTCCTTGGGTTTGACTTTGCGTCAAATGAGCGGTTCCTAGAGGAGTCCTGAATGAGGCATTTTACCTGCATTGTGAGGGAGCATCAGTTACAGCACCACGGCCATGTGGCGCGATTCCCTGAGGGTGATCCGGCTCGCAGGATCCTCGTGACTGAGGACCCGAGAGGCTGGACCAGGGCCAAGGCCAAGGGGACGCCCATGTAACACCTGTCTGTGGCAGATGGATGGCCATTTCCAGAAGGGTGGAACTGGACTGTGTGTCTGCCTGAGGGGTCGCCAGCCGGGATCCCGAGGTGTTTCGTCATGCGGTGGGTGCGGCAACGCACTGCATCAGTGCATGCTCCTCGACCTGACCTGACTGGTTGTTTAAATAACATTATCTTCCTTGTCTGTTTCCAAGTTTAAGAGTGGTTTAACGAGTGTGCTAATTGGGATCGAGTATGAAGGTCTTTTTTTTTTTTTCCTCCTCCTCCTCTTTTCAGTGCCAGTACTGATGCAGTACTGTATCAGTTGCTCTGTATCCTAACCCCCTGCAGAATGTTTGTAAAATTAGGGGAGAAAGGGGTCATCCTTTAAAATTGTTTCTCTTCTGAAACTGAATTTTTGCTGTTCTCGTTTCCATATGTGATGTGAGGCCTGTATTATGGAAACTTTTTCTCGTTCAGCCTGCAGATTTCAGACACCACCCTCCCCATATGTGAACAACACGTTATGGTGCAAACTCCGCGTGTCGATGGGCTGTCGGAATATCACTGCTTAGTAACAATGATGACATCTCTTTGCTTCTAGAGAAGGGTTGTTGGATAGAGACCTTTGGGAAAGATCTCAGATTAAGAGAAATGGAATTGTTGGGGCCGGGTGACTTGGTAGCTTTTGGAGTTCGTGCGCAGAGTTCAGATTCGTTTTGAAGATCGGCCCGAGGTCGGGGCTTGACCGAGTTTGGCCTGCCGGTCCCCCTGCCCTGCCACGGGCTTTTTAACAACCATTTGGTCGCCCTTGTTTTCTGAGTACTGAGAATGCTTTCAGATGCAGGAGGGAGTCTCTGGATCTGGCTGGATCTGGATGGAGAAGGAGCAGAGCTCATTGTTCACCAGCTCCCCATGTGCTCTGACGGGGCCTCTTGTAGTCTGACTAATAGTTTGGGTCTCGTTATAAAGCTGATAGAAAAGCAAGAAATCTGAAGAATAGCAAACGCTAAAAGAAACTGGCAATTTTTACACTGCTGCCTGCTTTGTGAAATAATTGTGCTAGCCTCTAATTCACACTGGAGGAAGCAGTGAGTTCTGCATGGCCTTTTGGCCTTGGGAGCTACCTATTGGTTGTTACTGTGCCATTTTCCAGCACCAAAGAAAAGAGAGCAGTAAAGTATGAGAGATTGCTGAGCGGCTGGCCTTTATCGGACTGTTAAAGTGACTTGCATACTAAAAGGTTAGCTCTTAGAGGTTACTGGGAAGAACACTGGTGATATGCTTAGGTATCTGCGGCTAGCAGAAATCTCCCGTACCTTCACAGTATTTTCAAGTCGGCAGGGGTGCTAAGTGATCATTTTTAACTGCTTGATCTTGTGTAACCATGAAAAGCAGTAAAAAGTAAGAAAATGTACACATCCACTCTTTTCAAGTCTTAACCACAAATTAACTTTAGTGTGGCCCTTTGTCACTGTTAGAATTGAAACAAATACCTTCGGCTTGGTTCCCTCCCCTCTGCCCCACTGGGGGGAAAGCTGACCTTGGAACTGGCAGGCTTGCACACACATTCCCACTAAGGGTTAAATGTTCAGGGGAAGGAGGCGGGGTTACCGGAGGTCCCTGCCACATTCTTCTTCCTCCCCTTAAGCAATTTCCCAGCTTGACTCTGCAGAGCTGTGTTATTGAACGCTTGCAATTAATTAAATGTCAAAAACTGAGCCCAACAAACACCTTCCTTGGAATCAGAAAATGAGAAATGTGTGAAGAAGTCATGCAGCTCATTTAATCTATGCATTATTCTTAGCCAGCCAATGGGATATTTTAATTTAAAATGAATTACGAGAAAATATCCATCATTAACTATAAATGCATGAAATATAGATTTGCCCTTTTCACATTGGCCAATTTATGAATATCTTTAATTTCATACATTTTCTTCATTTTGCTTTCAGTTAATGTCCAATCAATCGATAAAGATGATTTGTTTGAGAAATCCTGTTATTCTCATCCTACATGATGAACAGCAGTATGAGTGGAAAGGCCAGACCTTGGAAGCAATAGGCGGTGTCTGTGAAACAGCTGTGTTTTGCTCCATTTTCCCATCCAGCATTCTGAGCTGGCCCTCTTCCTCCTCATATTTACATTTTTCCCCTCTGGTGCATGATTACAGGTGCAAACTCTCTCTAGCTGTTACTAGATTGCGCGGATACAAACTTGACTCTCAGGTATTCCACAGGTCGGTTGGCCAAAAGCACGTAGGCATGTCTCTGCTCTCTGTCTGTGCTCCCTGCAGCGATGGAAAAAGACTCATCAATTGAACAGTATGAAGGACACGATCTTACATAACATTCTCTAATAATATTCTCTCTGTTCCCCAAAAAGCTGGTCTTTGATTGGCTGCCACCAGTTGTTTGTTTGGTGAACTATGATCACCATTGAGGAGGAGAGAGCTAAATGCCCTCATTCCTCATTACTGCTGCCATTCCCGCCCCAAAGGCATCGCTGTGAAATTCATTAAGTGGGGAAATACTTGTCTGTCAGGTTAGGTGTAGAGCTAAGATTACATTTCTGCATCATTTCAGCTGCAGTTGGAATGTGCTCCCCCAGTAGGGCTTCGCAGGATTGTGGAAGTATGGACAGAAGCAGCACATTATTTATTTGACCAGCACTTTGGTTACCCTGTCACGTTTTACTTTTTTAGGAAAAACCCATTGATCATCCCCCCTCCCCCCATTCCCGTGATCTTGACGTTTATTATGTGTGTATCGTGGATCAACGACACAGTAATTGCCGGTTCACTTTCCTTTCCAGGAAAAAGGGAAAGCTTTGTATTGCTGTTGCCATTATTTCGATTTGCTGTGTGGGAAGGACGGTGTCTCTCGCATATTTGATTGCCTGCTTTGCTGTGCTTGCTGAAGGGGCGGGGGGGAAGGGAGCCAAACTGACACGATCGCAGCAGATTTTCTAGCCCCATGTCTAGCTAGCCGACGCCAAGGAATCCTCTCAGTGGGAACAGATCTCACAAATACAGCCACGTTGCCATTTAACACGATTCCCTAAATATAAACATACGTTCCTCTGACTTTAGTGAGCATTTTCCTGTCTTAGCTTTATTACAACATAAGATAGCTTATGAAAGAAAGGGTAATGGATATGTAGGCGTTTTATAAAACCATTATTCCCCTGTCTTGTGGCATTCCTTTGTTCATTTGCCAAATTGACTGCTTTTTTTAGGTGCTCTTCTGCTACTAATATCTCAGCTAAAGGCTAAAGAACGCGCCTCACAATCTGAAAAATGAAGTACATATACAATGTCTATGAAAGGTTTTTTTTTTCCTTCTTTCTTTTTTTTTTTGGACTGTTATAAGAGGATGCACAATACAGTCTCATAAGATAAAAGACACAACGAGCTTTTCATACCCAAATATAGATTTGAATAATGATTAAAGATGAGTAAAAAAAGTCACAGATACCAAGAGCCCCATGGCCTTCTCGTGCTTCCTCTCCTGGCTGGGACAAGGTCTTGACACTTTGATAATTTCCTCAGTGCAAAATGTTTCAACATCCTTATGATCTTCTGGCTGCTTTTTATAGACTTTTTGAAACCACTTGAAACCATAGATGTAGCCTGGGGGGTCAGGACTGAAGACTGAGGTGGTTATTTATAGGGCTGATGTTGAGAACTTTTTTGTTTTGATGTATTTTTATGACCATTGTCATTGTGGAATGTTTTGTGATGAAGCTTTCTTTTCTTTGGAGAGCAAACAAGGTGTTTAGCAATAATGCAAGGTACTGACTTATTCGGATGTACATAACGGCAAACTCCGAAGAGATCCCCGGGACCTGAAGAGGGATAATAAGCCCATTGGTGGGAGGTGTCCCTTTGACATAAATTTAGCTGACAGCAAACCTTTGTTTGCCTGCACTCCCGAAAGGCTTGGCTGTTACCTCACTGCTTTCATCATAAAAGCAGGACCACTGGCTGAGTTTTTTTCTTTTGCTTTCCAGTCTTGGTGAGGCTATTTTTTATTATCCTGTCTTCAAGTTGACAACATTGAGTGAAAACTGTCACCCCAAGCTGCCAGCTTGCTTTGCAAACTGTATCTTTTCGATCTGATTCTCTTAGTGATGTTTCAATACGTATTTGGGTGATTAATTAATTCGTCTTTGACTCACCGGAGCTAGTCAGTGACCTTTGTTGTTTAATAATTAGCGCCACACTGGAGAGGAGGAGTTGTTTTACTGTCTTTATGCTTTTTTTGGTTCACGTCTCAGCATCTCATGACTTCTTGTGTAGTTGGAATTAATGACTTTATAGTATGTGTCTCAGTGGGGCTGGAGGAATATTGTTAGTGAAGCCAAAGTTATTTTACTGTTATTAGCTAAGTGTGTGGCTCAACGAGCTAAGCCCCTGCTCCTCTGATTGGGAGATTGCTGGTTCGAGCCCGGCCTCGATGGAATAGTCATGGCAGTGGGCCTTTGAGTGGGGCCCTTAACCCTCAGCTCTATGGGGGCCGCTGCAGGAGGCTGCCCTTCACTGCCAAGCTTGCTCTCACCTGCATGTGTGTGTGTCATGGAGAAAGACTCATGCAGATCAATACAGAATCAAGGATCAATAAAGTATTTATTATTATTGTTATTGTTGTTATCATCAAAAATCCCCCCAAACAGATAGGCTGTTTGTGTTAACGTGAATAAAAGCTTGGTACTTAGCTCTTGTTTTATGGAACCTGTTGTGCTGATTTCCACAGAGAGTTTGGTTAAAATGAGGATCCCGCGGCTCAACTGGCAGTTAGCGGCCGCACGGGGCGTCTCGTGCTCTGCATTCCCTCTCCCTCCCGCAGCTGCCCCTGCGCTCTGTGAATGAAGCAGAAAGGGGTGTCAGGAAGGAAGGCCCTGCTCCTGCTCCCTGCTGGCTCGCCGCTTTTAATTGATAACGGATGTTTGGAGACATTTGGCGGGTGGGGATCCATAAAAGGAGCCATGAGTGGACTCCGTGTTCTTAGTCATGTCTGTAATGGAGTTTTTCTGCGTACGACACAGCAGGCTATGAAAGGTGGTTCTTTATTTCCTTGTTCACAGGTCAAGGGTGGCCTGCAAGCATGACATCAGAAAGAGGGGAAATGAGTTGGTGGTGGGACCTGCCCTTGGGTGTGCACTGGGCCGCATTAAGAGTATTAAGTGCCACAGGGCAACGGCACACATGACGTCGCGTTTCGCAAGAAACGAAGCTAATTGGTGGCTCATGAAATACATAAATACATCCGACATAGGGAGGATATTACATAGGCTTTTCAGTGAGTGTCGAATTTAAAAAACAATGTACAATCATATTAAATTGTATTAACTTGTAAAAGATGTTTGTGAATGGGACTGGGGGGGGTTACGCTGCATGGGTGGCACCCCCCCCGAGGACATGGCGCCCCTAGGCAGGTGCTCAGATCCCCCTTTTGTTAATCCAGGCTGCAGTGTACTGCCTAGGGCGTAGCTCGGATTAGGCGGTTAAAAATCTACAGCAACCAGCTCGGCACTCGGCTAATTTGGTTTGCTCAGGCTTGAAGGAGATCGCAACCTTATCCATGCTTACTAATTAGATAAAGGCAAGTCGCAAGCTGAGCTAAGCCTTGGGATGCTGAGTGTGCAAAGCAAGTTAGCTGTCCTGTCCAAAAAGTTCAGACGTTCCCTCCAGTTCTCCCTGTACCTGACACACACACACACGTTTATATCCATATCTTCATGGGGACTCTCCATCTATGGGTAAAACCCTAATCCCAACAATGACAACCTTAACCCCTAACCAGCCCTGACCTTAACCATAAGTAACCAAACGAAATACAAGACTTTTGGCATTTTTAGTTTTTCGATTGTAGTCACAGAATGTTATAAAACTTTATATAATGTTATAAAAGTTTCCCTAAACTGAAAAATGGCCCCCACAACTTAAAAATAACAGGTTTTTACCACATTGTGGGGATATTTGGTCCCCACAATGTAATATATATGCATGACACACACACACACACACACACACACACACACACACACACACACACATACTCCTGCCTGTAGCGCATTGTCAGTCCTCTCAGTCCTCATCCTGCATGGGGGTGTCTTGTTTCTCGTGTGCTGAGTACATGTCGCATGTTCTGCAAACTCGGCCACACATATCATGTTTTGTTGGCCTGCATACCAACACGGAGGGCCAGGTGAACATAAGCACAGGCATTCCTGGTGTGTAGAGACATGCCCAGGTCTGTCCTGCTGCTGGTATGCAGGCGCTTTCAGCTGGATGACGGGAGAATAACACATTGTGGGTTGTTTCTCAAGGACCATATTTGCTGGATGTTTGCATCAGGTCTAAGGTTCTCCTGGCAATGAGGTGACCTGTGTGTGTGTGGATTATGTTTATATTACATTGTGTGGAGCAAATGTTATTTTGACGTTGTGGGGACCATTTTTCAGGTCCCCACAAAGATCTGTGAATGCAATCGGAAAAACTAAAAATGCCAGAAGTCTTGTATTTCGTTTGGATACTTATGGTTATGGTTAGGGGTTAAGGTTGACATGTTAGGGCTTAGTGTTTTCCCCATAGAAGTGAATGGAAAGTCCCTACCGAGATATAATCACAAACGTGTGTGTGTGTGTGTGTGTGTGTGTGTGTGTGTGTGTGTGCGCACCCGTGCATGCGAATGGAAACAAAAAGTTGTCTTCGATACACAAGCACCATGTAGGGGGTGTGAGCAGGGAGTGTTTGGTGAGACAGTAAATATATACTTCAGTGGTCACGTTATTAAGTTCGCCTACTTATTAAGGGAGATACGCGTAGCATGTATCCGCAGACCGTAGTTCATGTGGCTGCGGCCAGATACATACAGCACTCAGACAGGGTCAGGAGGTTCACTACCTGTCCAGCTTAGAACAGCTAAGACACCTGATCGTGGTGATTTGAGATGTGCTATAATGGTTGGTTGCAGACATGGGGGTTCCAGCGTCTCAAAACGCTCACACTCACTTGTAACGTCACGATGTTCTGGCTACTACACAGTTCCTCATGCAGGAGATAAGCATTAAAGGGCAGTCTAATTACGTGTGGTGCAGCTAAGTCACCTGATGTTTATCTTCTATGGTGAAAGATTTTTGTTTTAAATGTGTCTCATTAAACGGTATAACCTCTCATTGCATTCTGTGTGTCTTAATATTTAGAATTGTGAGTTTTTGTATGTTATCTTTGTGTGTTTCATTGCAGACAAGTTTCTAGGAACTGGTTTTCCTCTGGTTATCAGATCTATCAGTGTCTTTCTCCCAGAGCTGCTCTGCTTGGCAGCTTCTGAAGAGTCTTTCACGGTGCGTGGGCTTCAGTGGTGACTTCCTGTGGCCAGCGCCCTCAGGAAGGCCTGTCTGCTCCACAGGCGGGGCGCACAGCCAAGGAGGCCGTGCTGAATTACGCACGGAGGCCGCAGAGGGGCCTTCTTCATTAACTCATCGCCAGTCTCTGCAAACGGTCCTTATTCCTCTGGTAATAATGGCCAATGCACCTGTTTTTATCTTCACAGTCCGCTTTCTCCTTGTTCCAGTACTAGATGTAGGTGAGGTTCAGGACTTCTGCTGAAAATGAGATGATGTTAATGATTAACTGAAACCTGATCTCACCATTAGTATATTAATTATTGCAGAACTCGCAAGCATGTTCATTAGGGCAGCTGGTTGCTGGGTGTATTTAAGAATTGAGGAAACTGGTTATCGTGTGCGGGAAAAAAACATGGTGAATGCAAATTTATTTCTGCCTTTTTTTTTTTTTTCCTTTTTGTGTGTGTGTTCTAGTGGACTTTTTTTGGGGGGGGGGGCTGCTTCATGGCCACACCCTGTCATATGTCACCACTTGGCTTCAGAGCAGCGATGACCTCACCAGCTACTGCCCATATGTTATGGTCAGCTCTGTCCCCCCAAAAGCCCTTAGCTGCTTGCACGGTGGTACCGGCATCACCGACCTCTAGGGGTCGCGTTCTGATAGATGATTGCCATGCCAGTGTACAGAGACTGAGCTCTACAGGCAGACTGTCTACAATATCCGTGAGGAAGGAAGCCTCGGTCAGCTGATGATGCCATCACTGTGCAAACAAGCATTTGATGTCCTTGTGACGGTGATTAGGTCTGTTTGTAGTGTCATGCAGAATGAACACAGTGGATTAGCTCCGCCCCTCCTCTGAGGTGTCATTCAGGTTCCCGGGTATACACTGTGGCAAACAGAAACTCATGTGTTACTACATGGCCTTTTCATTGGGTACAAGGATCCTTTCCCTGAAACTGACTGCTCAGTCGGAGGCAGCTTTGCATGGGCCATCTGCTGTCTGAAGTAGGTAAGCAGGGTGCTGAAGGTACTGAGTCTCCATATGGCAAGAAGGATTGCTTACAGGACTTTAAATGGGACGTGGAAGTTGGCACCCAATCACCATATGGGGGAAAACAAAATGCAAAAAACCTATTTGGAGATTTTTGTGCACTGTAAGGACAGTTTTCCAGAAACCACCCAAAGGATGTTGTAGATCAGCACACACAGTCCGTGTTAGCAGGTGGTCGGTCGAGTTCAAGAGAAATAGAGCTGGTTATTGAAAAACCTGTTAGAACGCGAGAGTTGTCATAGATCACAGCTGATGCAGCTCTATGGCGTCCACTCCTGTCAGCAAAAAACATGGACCTGCTGCTGTGGTGGGCTGAGGAACCCCAGCGCCGGAAGCTGACAGATACGTCATGAGTCACCATGGGTCGGGTACAGCAGCTAGTGACCTACGGCTTCCACTCCCGTCAGCTTAAATCGTGAAGTGTTGTTGCAACGGACTAAAGAACCTAAACGCTGGGTGCGGAAAGAGAGGACAGATGTTTTCTCGTCAGGATTCTCTGGTTCCTGCTGTTTCTGGCTGATGGGAGGATTACGATATGATCCATAGTATGAGAACTGGATTGTTTTGGAATGGTTATGGGAAAATGGCGGCGATTCAGCTTTCCGAGGCCTGTTTAGTCACCTGGGTTCGATCCAGTCGGACATCTTTGTAGAGATGAAACAATACCCATCTGCCGCTACCTAATGTGCAGCTATAAAAACCAAAGCATTTGCCACAGACCAGTGTCCCCAAAGCCCCTCTTAAATACCTTGTTGAAATTGTTACCCGAAGGGGACATCAGCTTACTATAACATGGATTTTAAGTTGTGGCTTTCACAATGTGCTCTGACTGTGCCGGACCTTGCTTACATGCAAACGCAATTTGGGTGGAATTCCTCACGACATGCGCCTCAACTCACAACATTTAGTTTATAGGCCATGGTTCATTAAGTCACTTCAGCCCGTATTTGTTCCTCACAACAATGTTGCTATTGTGCTTTGAATGGGCTTGAGAGCCCAGAAGTTCATAATGTCACTGAACTGTTTTATATTACAAGAGGCCATTGTCACTTCTCTCCATAGAGCCTATGTTGATTGCTTTTAATTATAGTGGTGGCTTGGTTTCAGTTCTCCTGACCTTTATTTTAGCCTGATGCTTCCTGGCCACCCATGTGCATTTACCCCTCCCTTGTCCATCCACGTGGGGTTTTAGGCCTAATTTATCCATAAAAACAATCTATAAAATGTTTTCAAATCTTTACTTGCCTTGGTGGACTGTCATTGGTGGCATTTGCTTTAATGATGCAATGTTGACGAATGCTCAGTGGTCGTTGTTGGGTCATTTGGGGCTATGGAATACCTTCAGAGAAGGGTTGCATGTGCCATGACGTGATCTTTGGGCATTGCCGTGAGTACAGAAGAGTTTCTGACCCTACCTGGCCACGTTCATATGGAGCCTGTTATCGTGTGTTCCATAAACCGAAGATATACAGAAGATCAATGTGCCTCAGTGGCACCGTTACCTAAACACTCAGTCTTGATATAGATTTAGAAATCTTGTTAGAAATCTCCTTTCTAAGCTTTCCTGTGTTTGTGACGTGGGATTTTTGGTATGTCTTTATTTTGCTGTTTGCAATTTTTCTGTAAATTATACACCTGAATAAAATAACTTGAAATATGGTTAACAATATGATGTGAATTGCTTTTAAAAATGGTATTTGTCAACGTGTGAGGTGCCGGTATGCCACTGTGACTGATCTGAGTCCTGCAATGCGTTAATTTTCCAAAACGGCTTATATTAACAACAGTGAGTAAATATAAATGAGCTCACAAATAATGATACTGCTTAAATATATTCAAAAAACACTCATTATTAGTAGAACAGTAAATCTTTACTTGTGGTTGAGTGAGGATTGTCAACTTCCTGAAAGGTGTGTTCCGTTTTTCAGCAAATGCTACACCTAGATTTTAACTCTCTCAGATCTTGTCAGGGAATCATTAAGGAGTATAAAATTACTGTAAACAGATGACCCTTTGCCAAAAAGCACACTGCCCACGTTTGTGCATTTGGGATGCCGACTGCTCTCTTCAGGAAACCGGCACTGAATGCAGCGGCCGATGGTGCCTGCCTGCCGGCAGATGCCTGCTTTGGCTTGGTGACCCCCCCAGCACACCCTTCCTGCTTAATCGTAGCCCCTGTTACCTGGCTGAACTTCCTGAAATTCACAAGGGCAAAAACATCAAAGTTCATAGCAAACCTCCATCGCTCGTAATCAATTAAGCCAATAAACAGCTTTCCCATAAAATGCAGTTCTTTGCAGTGTGATTGCTATTTCTAGCAGCTGATTTTGTATTTTGGGATGGTGGTTATTGTTGTCTGTGACCTGTTATTTCTTTTAAGGTTTTCTTCTCCACCAAAGCCAGCAAAGACCTTGCTTACTCCCCTAGAATCCTAGCCTGGGCCCTGCGATCTCGCACCTCCCAACCTTGTGCTCGATCAGATTAACATGGTTCCCAGCTTCTGCCGCCACACCTGTCCCTGTGGGACACCCCATGCTCATGACTCGAACCTGGCCAGATGGAGATAAAGCCCTTTCAGTCTCGTAGATGGCCATGCTGTTACCGGCAGCTGCTAACCCGTGAAGCCATTTATAAATTTAACATTTTAATCCCCGGAAGTCCGTGTCCAAACGGTCTGTTTTTTCAATTTTTCCCTCCCCCCCTCCCTCTCATGAGCTGTCCATACTCTGAAATGATCGTTCATTCTTCTGTTTCTCCTAGATACATCTGTATTTTTAGTTATTTGAACGTGGCTTAGAGCACAGCTAACGGGGTCAATGTCCTTAGCAGGCAGCCTTAAGCAGTCCGCACCCTTGGACGGCACGTTTAAGCTGTGAGTGGAATAACAGAGGTTTGAAATGTTTAACTTGCAGTGAGTTAAAATTTATCCCAATGGTTGCTGTATGACAATCAGCTTACGATCCTAGTGGGGTGGGGGGGGGGCATTCTGTCTCCATGGTCACGATGAAACACACACATTGGCTAAAGGGTGCTATACTCTGTTTACTAACCGGTGTTATACAGTTTTAATACCAGGTGCCCCCCACACCCCAACACATGCACACATACTTCAAAGCCCTGTTTGGGTAGACAGGACAGGGCCGCCACCCTGCCAGAGCGCTGGGGGTGCTGATGGAGGGGGGATTCTGCCTCTGGGTGACTCATTAGGGCGGCAGGTAGCTGGGAGGATGTGGTGAGCGTCAGAGCTGCGGGATCCTGCCAGCTGAGACCTTTTAACTTGCAGCCACCAGACCAGACCCAGATTTAAAAAGCAACATTTATGGAACAATTGTTTGGAGACTAAAACAAGGGTGTGTCGTGTGGAGCTTGAGTCAAGCAGATACATTGGCGGTATCTGCCTGCTTTTGGTTGTTCTTGCTTTTCAGAGCCATACATTGTATGTTTCTTGAAGTTTCATTAAGTCTTTTCACTTATTATTTGGCCCAATGGTGACCAAAGGGTGTGTCTTCTTGTTTGGAACTTTAGGTGTTTGCCCTTGTCCTCATTGTGTCACAATTAAGCGTTACCCAGTACATAACCCAGGGCTTCTCCAAGCTGATGTGAGCCTTTTGGACAGGTTCACATTTTCGGCTTTGTCTCGAAGATGCGTGACCATGGCAGCTTTTCGAGGTGCTGAATTGAGATTCTCTACGCCCATTGGCCTGTTTATAGTCTGTACACTGCCTTTATAGTAAATGGGATACTGAATTGAACTGTTTCTTTATACATAACAAACACTGTGTCAGTAACAGACCTCAGCTCCTCTTAGTGCACGTACAGGTTGACGCTAAAGGCTTCGGGCCCTAATATGGCAGCTGTGGGCTTCATGTGAAGCTCCCATTGTATGTTAAGTTGTCTTGTGATCAGCCATGCTTTCTGTGATGGTTCAGAGGTCATGGCAGGAAGGAACCAGTTATGAAGCCCTGAGCTTCCATCACGAGGTTCCTTTTCCCATAACCTGTTTCTGTAAATGCAGATTTGGACAGGTGCACAGCATGAGTGCATTTAACCCCCAGTGCTCAGATGCTTAGAATCAATGTCTCAGAAGGAATGTCTGTGTGAAATACACCATAACCACTGTGAATGCTATATACGGTTTATACACGAGGTATGTGTGGAGGACATTGGTCATGCTTGCTCATCATGTCAGTCTTTTATTGTCTGGCTGCTCATCATTGCTGTGACTTTTTTTCTTTCCATAGCTGGTAGGGGGGGGGGGTGGATGTGGCAGAGTGCGGCCTGGAAAAAGTAGCTTTGGATATGAAACCGGAGAAATTGTTTAGAAGCCACAGACATCGAAATCTGAACAGTGGAGCTCAAGGACGGGGAGCAGCTTGGGTCGAAGTATGGACATTCAGATGGGGGAATATCGCAAGCCTCAGTCATGTGAGAGCGGGGGAGAAGGTTCTGGAAGCAGCCGGGAAACCTCTCGGATGGATCTGGTGTACTGCCACTGTGGGAATTCCACAGAAAGCAGTGAGGAGGGTGCCGCTTCTTTTTTTAAAATCTCTTTTTCCTCGACTAGCGCCTTTAAAAGAAGCACATAAACACTTTAATGTGTGAGTTGTAAAGTCAGCATGTCCTGGATTAGCCAGGGTGGAGGGGTACCACAGACACCACTCGTCTCGCTGTCAGATGGCCAGGCGGGCCGCGGATGGGGCCGCGAGGTGTGTAAGGTGATCTTTGGTTGCTAGATCTACAGCAGAGAGAACGGGGGGTCCAAGACATGAGCTCACTATGTCAATTATTCATGAGCAGTCGGCATATCGGGGGGCATGGGTGACAGGCAGGCCTCGGAGGAGAGTCTGTTCCCGGCCGTGACCTCCAGAGCAGGACATGTGGAAGGAAGGTTTCTGTGAGCTCATGCCTCTGAGGTTCTGTGGGTCTTTCTGAATGGGCTTTTGGTCTCGAGATTAGCTGTTTCGGGAACATGAAATTGGCCTCTTGATTTTCCGTGAATTCTTAAGGTGAGTAATTTTGCTCAGAGCAGCGTCAGTCAGTAGCCTCTGGTCCCCGTGGCACTGAGGGCGGCTGTAACACCCACTCTGTTTACAACAAGCAGTTTCTCAGCCCTTTGGTGCCCCCCCAGCCAGTTTAGTATGATGTTTCCACCATGACGGGTAATGTCACTTGGGAAATCAAACATCATGTTGTAATTAAATTACTCGCACATATGTGACGTGGCGTGTCCGCGGAGAGCAGCTGGTGGGTTCTGGGCCGCTATGACCTCAGATTGGAGTTTCTAATTGAAAATTTCCATTAGTCAATGCGGCTTCCCCAATCGGGAACCCCAGACAGCCGCGTGAGGCCTTTCTGAGTACGTCAGACATATCAGGCCATCCTGCTTTATTGGGATGCCAGGCAAATGACTGGCATTTAACCAAATGTGTCTATTAAGAGCCTTTCTCAGACCCCAAATGTAATTAGTGTCTGTGAGGCATATTTACATTGCAGAAACAAGTCCATCCTCGTAGGCAGAATAATTATCATCTGATTCATCAGTGCTGATTCTTTTGCACAGTCCCGACCTGAGCTCATTGCTGGTTTTGGTCCCCTGTCTCTCTGAATACCAAGTGACTCCCTCCTCCCATGGCACGCCACCCCCACACCTGAGCTCTGACACGCCACAGGGGTTAACGAGCCCGGAGCCTGTTGGCGTTCTCGTCTCTCAGAAGCGCCGCACTTCCGCTTTTTAGCACAGCCGTGTCACGAGTTTCTCGCAAGTGGCGTCCTGTTACCTGTATATGATACGGTTGTATGCTTTGGATTTTGCCCGTTTTATGGTCCGTCTTCCGCAGTAGAAGCAGGAAACGCTGAATGGCCTGGGCAGACCCGTTGAGGTACTGATCCGAGAGGCTGCTCAAGGCATCCATGGCAGCTTTTATGCTCATTTGTTTGTGGTGTTTCGGCTCGGCAGGGCTGTAGGGCTGTAGGGGGCAGGGAGATACCGGCTCGTAGGCAGACGTGCCGGTTCTATTTTTCCACTTGAGCGGAGCCACAGTCTGCCGCTAAAGTGATTTCCTTGAGGGGGGGCGTTGTGCCCTGGCCCCAGGGCCTGCTGCTCGCTGCCCTGTGAGTAATGTGCTACTGCTCTCTGACGCCGAGGCCCCGCCCCCGCCCCCCTCCCGCCACTGGCGTCATCATGCACAGGATTGGCCCACTTGTTTATCATAGTTTCTCCTCCTCCTTTCCGTGAAAGGAGCCCCTCCCAGAGACTGGCCCCTTCGTCACCTGTAATGAGTAACTCTGTACATATTGATTTGCCGTCACGTGTGCTTGCATGTCATCAATGTTTAACGCTGCCGATTAAGGAATCCTCCCCCGGGTGTGAAGGGTAATACAGCCAGCATATAGCTGAGTGAGCCTGTCCGCTGCCAGGAAGCACCTAGACGCACAATATCTCCGTTCCAAAAATGGATCATCATTCAGAATATCAGGGACTGATCTCTTTTGGGGGCATTTGGGGGCAGTGCCAGGCAGCCTGGCTGATCCTTATGGGCCTCTAAGGCTCCCGGGGCCGATTCTGTGGCCCCAAAAGTCCCGATGGTTCACCAGCAGTTATTCAGTCAAAGCCCCCTCCATGTCCACCCCCCCACTCATCAAATCAGCCCCCCCTCTGGCTACAGTAAATGACATCGAGAACCTTATAACCATCCTGCTAATCATGGTTCATACCAGACGTCCGGTCTTACTGTGAGTGGGTGTAACAGTACATCTTCATAACTGTCAGAACCTGCAGTGATTCAGGAAGGAAAACCATACGGCTTCAGTGCTCATAGCTACAGCATTCTGGTCAGAGTGACTCTTTCTCTAACACTTAAATTTAAACACTTAAATGTAAAGTGTTGATATGATGAGTAACATACACATGACTAGTCTTTTCTCGTCCTGTGCACGAATCATTCTTGTAAGAACTCGGAAGGAACGAGAATTTCTCGCATGGCTGGTGCAGCGTTTTGTCCAGGGGCCCCTCCCTGTGTGAGCTGCACACGGCCAGGCCCAGGAGAGTTTTCCACGCCAGATGTGGGGGTGGGTAAGGACAAAGGTATGCCTCGCATTGATTTGGTTTGTGGGTGGGGGAAGACCCGGTCAGTCTGGTGTGATGCCAAGGATTCCTTTGAGTGAGTAAGATCTTTTCTTGCATGGAGTCCTGGCTGCATCGCCTGAGCTGGACACTCCTCTTCCTGAGGATAGGCGGCCTTTATTGAAATGCTGCTCTCCGCCTGGTTCTGCACCACATGCCTTTTGCTGGCTAGCGGCGGGAATCCCGTTGCGTTAATTGCGTGTTCCCTGTGCTGGCATCTCCATCTGCCTGGCTGCTGGGCCAAGCTGTTCCCGCTGAGGCCCCTGTAGATCCACTCGATCCAGCCACTGCGGCGGATGTCCAGCTAACACCCGCACCCGCCCCAACGTGTGCGGGAAGTGGTTGGGTGCTCCTGCAGAGCGCTAAGCCATGGCACCTGGGCTTTATCCTTCTATCAGCCACCCATCGTTTCCCTGCCTGCCCCCCAGGACCTCCAGCCTGCCTCCAGCCAGTCTACTTGGTCATGTGGGACGTTGACGGCTTGCTTAATACATTTAAAATGTCCCTGGGTGAGAGCGCCACGTTCCATAGTTTGTCCATCAGCATCCAGGGGCTCTAGGTGAAGAGTTGCGTCCTGGAGCCTCACGTTATGCTAGGAGTCTGTGTCTGTCCTGCCGTTCCTCACTTCCTGCAACACAGCATCAGCTTTGTAAAAGTGCAGCCTTGTGGCTGTTAGAATCATCACAGATCTTAGGATGCGCCCCCCCAAAGCGTCTGCTTCTGCAGCAGGAAATGCTACCTGTGAATCTCATTTTCTCTGTGTCTGCTTACATGCAACAGAACAGAAATCCTTTCATAGTGATAGCAAACAAGTCCTGGAGAGTCATCTTTGCTATACGTTTCATTTGTAGAATATGTCGGCGTATGCAAGTTAATAGTATTGAAATATCAGGATTTCACATGTAAGACAACACAATATTTTTGGCCCATGTTCAAGGAAACCTTAAGATAATTTGTCAGAGATTCGACTTGTGAACACCAGTGACACAATGTGCAAACTGGCATGGTGTTTGCCTCCTTGTTCTTTGAAAGTGTTCACCACTCGCTGCTATCTGTAAGTGTAACAGCACATCTTTGCTTTCTCTAGCATTAATGTACATACAGAAGTCAGCGTCTTCGTGGCTTTGTTTACTTAACACCAATTTTTTCTGCGCTGGCAGTCCTGTAAAACGGTGGAGTAAATGATCAGGAATGTGATGCTAGGCATTATTTCCAGGGTTTGCAAGGTATAATGCAGTTTTAAGTAAAGCAAACGTCTAACCCTGGCATTATTTTTTGCTCGATATTCAGTACCACAGAACATCTCAGTACGTATGGCTAGTGCACGACTGCTTCAAATTGAGATGATTGGTCTAACAAAACTAGCTAATGACCTTTTTTTTTGTTGTTTTTCAGGACCAGTTTGAGAACCTTGACAAGCATACGCAATGGGGCATCGACTTCCTGGAGCGGTATGCGAAGTTCGTCAGGGAGAGGCTGGAGATCGAGCAGGCCTATGCAAAGCAGCTGAGGTAAGCCCCACGGCCCTCGGCCTTCGTCAAGCTGCTGCATTTCCAGCTGCTCCACATTTTTAAATGTAATTGTAGGATTTTTCATTGCTTTTAACTTATCGTTGTGCTCTGCATTGATTGTCTCAGTGAGGGCAATAAATTGTGCTGTAAACTCATCTTTGGTGACTGACTCACTCAGGATAGTGTTCTCTGAGGAAACATCTTCCTAGACGTAGCATTAAAAGTATTTTTTGTTAGCAAATACATGTAAAAGAATCTTTCCAACTTTCCCCCCCCCCCCCTCCATCTTTGTCTTGGGAGAATTTTTGTTTTGTATTCATGAACAGTGTAGTGCCAAATACATATTCCGAAAGACCTCTCAACTAGAATAATAATAAAAAAAATTAATTTGCATTGCTGGGGTAATGAAAAACATAGGCCTGTTTGGAGAATCAAAAGATTCTGGATATTCTGGCGAATCTTCTGGCCCTTTTTATCTGGCCGGACCACTGAGCCATTAAGTTCATACTTGTTCAGTTCCTCCAGTGCTGTTTATTAATCCAGATTATTAGTTTTTCCATGGGTATCTGATATCAGATCATTTGTTTTGTAGCTCCTTGAAGGAAATTTGTTTTATCTTTTCATAGCGGTTTTGTGGTGTGGACCATCCGTTCAGTGTGACAGTATACCGGTGTGCTTCCCCAGCCAGGCCAAATGCCATATGAACCCCCTGCCCACCAACCTGGACACGGCCATTGTGCTGTTTTACTGGGGCAATATTCTTTTGTATAATATCCCGGGCTTCCCTTTTTTTAACAACTTTTAAACAATCACCACTGTAATCTGAAAAACACTAATAATCCCTGTTGAGTCTCTTTATAAAGATAAATTGCTTGAGGGTCCAAGGGCTAATTTTGTATGTGTGTGATATCGTTGTGTCGACACCCCCTTTAAGTGTCACGCTTCCTACCGCGGGGCGGATGGCCGTCTCCAACGGCAGTGCTCTCCAGCCTCCCAGGCAGCGGCTCTGTGGGCCTTGTGGCGTTGCCTGGATACGAGAGTGAGAGGAGCTTGCCCCCCCCCCCCGCATCCCTATAAAGCTTCTCGCAGTATCCCTGCACCCTTAGAGCGGGGAGTGGCTAGGAACACAAAATAGACTTAACTACTGAAAGAGGAAATCATGTGTTTGGTGTATGATGCTTTTCCTGTTGCATGTCTGAGGTATAGCTTTTTGTGTGGCATTTCTCATTACTCAAGATTAAGACCGAAGAACAATAGAACAATGGTTGGGCTAATTTAAACTGGTCATTCAAAAGAGTAGGAGTGTCCAAACCTGGCTAGGCGGGTTGGTGAGGCGTATCTCACATGCGGGGAGTGTTCTCTGTTGCTCTTTTTCTGGTTGAACTTTTTCAGAACCTTATTTTATTATAAAAGGATTTCAAATTGTACCCCTTTGGCATATTTTTAAGAAGCATTTCCCAAACCTTGTTTTGGTTTGGTGAGGCGTAAAGGAGAGGGAAGCTACAGATAATTAGATACAGCTCAGGGGGGTGACTGCTTTGTTAAAGTAAAAATTCACTGTCAGGCCCTGAGAGTTTTAGAAGGGTTGAGGGAAGTGTGTGCTTTGCTGTTAAAGATCCCTCTCAGGAGGGACACTGACACACATCAGAGGTTTTTTTCTCTACATTTACTGTCTTCTGGATGTTTTGGGAACGACGGGGGGAAAATAAACTAAAATATCATGCTTCCAGTTCCAGCGCAGAGCGCTTGACCTACTTTGGTTCACAGTCCCTGCATGGACGTGGCTTCCCCATGCAGACTCAAATCCAGTTTCCCTTCTTATTGATTTAAAAAGCCTTTTGTTGCAAAACAATGAATTGGCTTTGAATAACACATATTTTTAGCCGACTCTCGTCCATTGTAAAAGCCTCACGCGATGTGACATATATGTGTGTAAGACGGTGTCTGCGTAATGCTGAATCTGTCCCCCTACTCTTCTTACAGGAATCTGGTGAAGAAATACTGTCCGAAACGCTCCAAAGATGAAGAACCGAGGTTAGGCACTGACATCCATTTTGATCTGAATACATACAGCAAAAGGCTTTGGCTTAATAGTGTGTATTAGTGGGTAAGGCTGTTGAGCCCTATTGTGACAAGATACAGTGAAATGATGAGACCAGTAACACGACATCAATTCCGATGAACAAATAAAACAAAAAGTAGCACCATGAAGGGCCTGTTGATACATTATGCATTACATTAGTACACACATCGTTGTACATCTAGGCCCGGGGGGGCGGGGGGTTGGTCTTAGAAGATATACGAGTCATTATTTGGGTCCCACCTGGGTCCCTTTGCATTTAAGCCTTAATGGATCAGGACAAACTGCCCACTTGTGGTCTTATCTAAGGTTTTAACCCACCTACCTGCACTTACAGCTGGTGCGGCCCCCTGTAAACAAATCTGCATGGCAGTGTTAGTATTTACCATCAAATGTCCCCACAATGTGGATAAAAACCTGTCATTTTGACTTTGTGGGAACATTTTTCTGATCCCCACGAGGGGAGAAATTGGTTTAATAAATATCTACGACTCCAATCAAAAAACTAAAAATGCCAAAAGTCTCATATTTAGGTTGGTTGCTTATGGTTAAGTTTAGGGCTGCGTAGGGGTTAAGGTCATCATGTTGGGATTAGAGTTTTACCAATAAAAATTAATTAAGAGTTCCCACAAAGATAAAGATACCTAATCTGTGTGTGTGTGTGTGTGTGTGTGTGTGTGTGTGTCTGTGTGTGAGAGAGATTCTGATTCAGAATACTTTATTTTTCCCCAAGGGGAGTTTTTTTGTGTTGGAGTAGCAGTTATACAGCATATACAAGGCACCCACATAAGGCAGGCATAAAGGAAGTTGTAACACAGAATTACAAAAAATATATATTTGGTATATTTGTAAACTTCAGACCAGACTCCAGTACCTATATCTAAAGGGCATTCTCTGGAAATCCCCCCTTTTCTAGATGGATGTTTAATATATTTACAATTAGTAAACATAAGTAAGTAAACAAACAGCTGTTGTGTGCAATGAGTAACACTGCAAAAACACTGGGGGGACAAAAGATTTTATTAGAAATCCAATTCATATAGCTCTCGCTTTGTGGTGAGATCTCACTTTTTTGTGTCTCCAAGGGATAATGCAGTAATGGCCACAGAAAGGTGATACGGGCACGGCATGTTTTTGGACTCCAGGAAGAATCCTGTGTAAACACTAGGGAGCATGCAAACTCCACACGCACGGCCCTAAGGCCATTGGCCGAACTGCTGAGCCACCGTGCCAACCAAATCTATTTTTAGGTAAATGTAAAAGCGAATTTGTATAGAATACATTAAGAAACACACACACATAACTGTATATCTTGAAAGCAAGAGATATCCATTTGCCAGTTATCATACATGTACGTAAGAATGTCCCCCAATAAGGTACATTCTGCACCTGGGGCTGGGGTTAGCCGTAGGTGGTGAGGAGATACAGGGAAATCAGTTGGTTTGCATTTCATCTGGCGTTTAGACTGCTTTCCTCTCCCACTGATCGCTCTATAGTGACACCTACTGTCCGCTGGGGGCCACAGGGCTGTGGGGGAGGGAATGGAGCTCCCCTACAGGCACATGATGGCGTGCTATATTACTCCTTAAAGCCTGCCGCCCCCGATTTAGTAGGAGCGGGTTACTCGGAGTGCTTGTGTGTGGGCGGTGTGCTAGGTTTGATCCCTCTCAAATCGATGTGGGTGTCATTCACTGAGGGGGGTGAACATCTATGGGGCTGATTAG
The DNA here is from genome assembly GCA_026777985.1 of Mormyrops attenuatus. Taxonomy (NCBI): domain Eukaryota; kingdom Metazoa; phylum Chordata; class Actinopteri; order Osteoglossiformes; family Mormyridae; genus Mormyrops; species Mormyrops attenuatus. The sequence continues at coordinate 24,183,302 of JAODKC010000036.1, forward strand.
CCATGCCGGATTAGGAGGAAATCGGGGGGCTGGGGGGAGGGGGAGGGGGTTTGAGAAGCACATGATAATGTCATATGTGATTTTCTAGATTCTTTTAATGTGTCCAAAATTATTTGACTGATTATGGGACCTAGAAGCAAGTCATGTTGATAGATCAAGAAAGATCACGTTAGCAAATCAATAAATTCCGTCATTTATGTTCACATATCAACTTTTGGGGAAAATTACTTGTAAAAGCATTAAAACGTGCTTATTGTGACATACAAGTCATGTCCCTGCAATGCTGCTTGTGTTGGGTAGTTGAAAGAGGTTAACTTCTTATGTGGCCCTTATCCAAACCCCATTAATCCTCTCCTTTAGCTGCTTCTAGCTAGCGAAAATTAAATCTGACGTGCATTTGACTGCAGCTACTTCAGTGTTACCTATGCAAACATTCAAGAAAAATTGTACACTAACTGTGACATCCTGACTCTTCACAAAAATTCCAAAACAAATTAGCAATTCTAAACAGAATGGTAAAAAATTTGCAATTCAAAGTAGATTGGATGGGAGAAAGAACCCCATCTAATTTAATTAAAGTTATACGCCTGGATGGAACAAACATTTAATAATATGTAATATGCATGCACATATTACCTCAGCTGCGACAGTTTTGGTGTGATGTATTTTAGAATAAGTAGATGTAAATGGATTTTAACTTATGAGTGCAGATGGTACTACATTAATTCTCTGCCTCTGAAATCAACATGTCATGGGATTTAGACAAATAATCTGGTCCAGATGTAGGCGTCTATCATGCAGTGTGTAACTTAGAAAAAGAGTAAATATTGCAAAAATCAAATATTTCGAATGATTGCACCCTCAGCCTCCAGTGGAAATGTCTGACATCCTTCCCAGCCTTGGTTGATGAGCCCTGCTCTTCTCCACCCTCAGGTTCACGTCGTGCCTGTCCTTCTACACCGTCCTCAATGAGCTGAATGACTATGCGGGCCAGAGGGAGGTCGTGGCTGAAGAGATGGGCCACAAGGTGTATGGAGAACTCATGAGATACTCGCAGGACCTCAAGGCTGAGAGGAAACATGTAAGAAGGGCTCATCTATGCACACCAGCCAGGCCGAGATGGGTTTTGGGTGGGTTGGAAGTGAATTGAAGAGTAAATGCCAGTACCACCAAGATCAGTGATGAATGGCGTGTCAGGAGACATTCTGGTGGAGTGATGAAAAGGCGCGCATGTCTGCTCCCTGACCGCACTGTGCTCTTACTTCACAGCACCTCCAGGAGGGCCGGAAAGCACAGCAGTTCTTGGACCACTGCTGGAAGCAGATGGACAATGTGAGTAGAGGCGGTGTTTCACGTGGACTGCATGGAGGGCGATCCGCAGGCACGCGGATGACCTGCTGCTCATTTCTCCGCCCAGTGACGCCCACAGCGTCTTCTGTACTGGCCCAGCTGGGCTCTTTTCCAGACACTGCTGGGAAATGTGCCAGACTGTATACCTTTCTCAGTACATAACATGAAATCTTCCAGTTGAATGCTCTTGAAACATTCCAGAAGAATTTTAACATCTGTCGATGCCAGTGTGATCCGTAATCTCCTGGCTACTTGCTGGCTACCTTCCTTAGAGCACCCGTGCACTTGTCTGCTGTGGTCCTGTCTTGATTGTCACAGACCGTTTGCACAGGGCTGTAAGTGCAGCGGAAGTCTGTAACCAAAAACTGTCTCACTGAAGACTTATTGTCACTGATCATATATTCACAGAGCAAGAAGAAGTTTGAACGGGAGTGCAGGGAAGCAGAAAAATCACAGCTCCTCTACGAGAGATTAGACAGTGACATCAATGCCACAAAGTCAGAAGTAGAAAAGGTGTGGTCTCATTCCCGTTTCTCACTTTCATTTTGCTCAGTTGAAGCACCGATTCTGCCTTTTGATGTTCTCTCTATCTCTCTCTGTATCTTCTTGTTATTCATCTGCATTGTTCTATCTTTGTGCTGATGGAATCTGGCCATATTCACCAAATAACTAAGATATCTGAGAAACACACATGTGGTCTTTGTTTAGACATTTATTTTGAAGTCTTGTGTGAATTTGGTAGCGAGAGAATCCTTCAGCAGTCTGCTGGAGGTTAATGCTGGCCCCGTTTACGTCTCAGGCGAAGACGCAGCTGTATGCTCGGACGCACATGGCCGACGAGAGCAAGAACGAGTACGCGGCTCAGCTGCAGAACTTCAACGCTGAACAGTGGAAGCATTTCAGCGTCACCATCCCACAGATATTCAAGGTGACCTTCACTTCAAAAGCGATAGCTTCCCTGTTTTGGGTGTCAAGTTCCACTTTTAAGCTTGACATTTCATGCCGCCCCCTTTGCCAGATGACTTTGCCCAGACTCATTATCCCCCCCGCCCTCCCACAGAATCTGCAGGACATGGACGAGAGGCGAACCGTGAAGCTGGGCGAGACCTACAGAGGCTTTGCCGAGGTGGAACGGCGAGTGATTCCCATCATTTCCAAATGCCTGGAAGGAATGGTGTCGGCCGCAAAGGCCGTGGATGAGAAGCGGGTGAGTCTGGGCCCAGTGCTGGACGTCATCCCCTACGATCCATGCCAGCACTGAAGCAACTGTTCCCCTGCTCCTCTTAAATGAAATCATGGAAAGAGTATCTCCGTCACTTGCATTTGGCTAGCTACAGAATGTTACCGATATTGTGCAAGTTTGTGTAGGATAGTTTTCTGATAAATGCTGCTCCTTACTGCCCAGCAGATTTTTATCTACTTTCCTTAAGTCGTACGTGACATGTTGTTCTTTATTATTGTCCTGTTGTGTGAGTTCTGTGGGAAGCCGGCACCTCTCCATAAAACATTTCCCCACTTTGATGTTGAAAGCTTACATCTCTCATCCCGCTTTTCTGTCTGGCGCCCTGCAGGATTCGTTTATTGTTGTGGAGTCCTTCAAGTCCGGTTTCGAGCCCCCTGGCGACTTCCCCTTTGAGGACTTCAGTCAGAACATCTATCGAACGGGTTCTGACGGCACCATCAGCACGCCCAAGAACGAAGGGGTCAAGCCGGACCCGAAGCATTCAATGGGAAAGTCCAAGAACAAACTCTGGCTCTTTGGGAAGAAGCCCAAGGTATGGGAGGGGCTTGCTGTAAGCCATGTATGTGTTACATAATATTTGGCACTGCCTGTCATAACTCTGAGATGTTTTCTTGATCCTCCTTACTAAATCAACGATAATTTCTAGCACAGATGCCCAGTGTCCATCGACATTGATATATGATTGCATACATTGTTTGTCTAAGTATTTTTGGGGACTCTTTATCTCATTTTATATTACTACAACGTGTTTATGATTGTTCAGTGTCTGGCTTTCGCTGCAGAATTAGCTCGTAGCTGTGACGTTAGTGCTCCTCCAGGACTAGCTTTGGGCCACAGCTGATCGTCTGTGTTTGCACTCCCAGTCTATCCCGTTCTCCCCTCCCCCCACTCGTCCCACTTTGACTTCCAGCTACACCCCATCTCTTAAATTTACCAGTGACCCATTAGCTTATTGTCTGTCTGAAGTGAAAACGGTCAAACCCAGGATTTCATCGTTCCGGGGTCTGAGGCGAGTGGTAAGAGGTCATCCATGTGTGGGCTTGCAGTATTTGTAGTGACTTTTTGTTTTTTTGGATTTTTTTTCTCACGTCTTTTGCTTGATGTTTCTTGCTGCAGTAGTACATGTTAGATAGCAATCAGCTGCTGAGAGGCAAGGCGAGGCAGTAATAGCAATACCTGCTTTCATTTTGCTTAAAAGTGTTTAATGGTATTTACAAGTGATGTTTCCTCACTAGTGTCAAACATCTGCACTGGGCCAAAAAACAATACACACTGTACAGACAACGAAAAACTGCATCAATAAGTGAAACCAAAATGCACACGTATACATTGTACGTGTCATACAAGCCGCTAATCCTTTCCGATAACAGAGCACTAGCCCTTAATAGTACCTTTTATAACTTTCCGCCGACCGGTATGTTATTCTGGCATTTCCAGAAGTGCTATGTTTTTCGGGGGGGGGCGGGGGGGGGTTATAATCATATGGATAAAATTTATGTTGTCTTGTCCCTCCGTTCGTTTCTGAAGGCCATGTAGGGAGGTGCCTGTTACAAGCAGCCAGGGCTGCGTGAATGCGCCGGGTAGCGGGAATTCCAGGCGGCCTGTCGTCTGGGAATGTCTCCATAGCCTGCTTTAATTTTCCTAATGGGTGGCAGAGGTAAATCACTGCACGGTGGGAATGGTAGGCAGCCTGACAGATGAACACACTGGGCTGGCTGCGATGTTTTATTACATAGCAACAGGAAGCAGAAAAATTTCCGTAAAGGTTGAACTTCGCCTACATTACCCGAGTCGTGTAGTAAAGCTCCTGCATCCTGTTTTATGTTGATCTTGCAGAAGTAAACATGCATGCACTTTTTACTCATCAAAGTTGGCTTGAAGCACATTTAGAAATTGCTGAAGTTCCTAAGAGTCTGAACTTTCTTCTTAACTTTCCAGTCATCAGTGAAGCTGGTAAGATATCTTCCTGGAGTGGTACCGTATTGAGTTATTTTCCTTTCCTCTGTCTAGCTAGTCCATAAGCAGAATTCAGGTGTTTTCCTGCGAATGTAGTAGCTGTGCAGCTGAACTTCCAAATCCGTTGTCATTTTCAATGTCCACATCTCGACGACATTCACACTGTTCTATATCCTTTTTTTTTTATTATTTATTTTTTTTTATTTTTTTAAGTTAAAAGCCTACCTGAGGCCTTGATGATAAGGTTCTAAGAGCTCGTTTCCCATCCTGACCTACTTTGGAGTTCAAGACCTTTTTGCTTGAGCTGCGTCTGAGCTGCCGGCTTCCGACACTTTCTCTCACGCGTGAAATGCCGTGCGTCTCGACCCTTGCATCTCACTTTTCTATCTATTTGAGGTGCATGTTAGGAGGTGGACTAAGTCTTCATCAAAGAGCTCTTGATGCAAGTGTCATTTCTTTGGCCTCTGCAGGCACTGACGCTGGAAGATTTCAGTCATCTTCCACCCGAACAAAGACGCAAAAGGCTACAACAGAGGATTGATGAGCTTGGCAAGGAGCTGCAGAAGGAAATGGACCAAAGGTACCAGTGTAGAGTCAGAGAAAGTGGTGGTTACATATGCAGTCAACTGGAGATGCAGCTTTTGGGGCCGTGAAGATTAAGTCCCCTAATATTGGTACCCCTATGTATGCCTTTCATAATGTTTGGGTATCATTTTTCCAATGAGATACTCATTTGTGACTGGAAGAGGCTTGCATCCTTATTGTTGTCTCCCCTTCAGAGATGCGTTGAACAAAATGAAAGACGTGTATGAGAAGAACCCTCAGATGGGCGACCCAAGCAGTCTACAGCCCAAGATTTCAGAGACCATTTGTAACATGGAACGACTGCGCTCAGAGATCCATAAGAATGAGGTAGCGGCCCACACCCGGATCTCCCTAAACGGCCTAAGCTTTCTCTTTAAGTCAGGACGGCAAGGAACTCGAGATGACTGATGCTGGAGTTAGTGTCACAGATCCGTCTGTCAACACACCACCCCAAATGGTGTCCAGATGTTTGAAACGGATTCGGTTTACTTTAAGTAAATATCTGATTTTTAAGTGATTGGGGATCACGCACCCGTGTTCAGATTGTGGTGGGTGTTTTCTGTTGTGAAAATTTGCATGTTTCATTGGATAGTGATTGTATTTTTCATTATACATTTGCATGAATTTGAATGCCAAGAAATACAGATTCTACTCCAAAGTTAGTGACTTAGTGTATTCACTATGGGGTGGGACTGCCATCCCATCCAGAGCAAACTCCTGTCTTGTGTCCTATGTTTGCTGGAACAGACTCCAGGCCTCTCATGACTCTGACCAGAATAAGTAGGTAGAAGATTTTTAATAGCAATTATTCAGGTGATCTCTGTAGTCTGAAGTGTGGGGTCCGCCACTGAGGAAAAGCTACGTCCTGGGAAATTTGCCACTCAGTCTGTACTCCTCAAACCACTGATGCTAACATCAGAATAAACCCATATATCAAGCTTTAGTTCCTTTTAAGCGTTTAAGCATTATTTCAGTTGCATTTTAGCGCCACCTGGTGGATAAATCTAAATATTGCATTTTCTTTGTGAGGAATTTCTCCTGTTGTAATGCTTGTAGGTGTCTGAGCTGAGTGAGAGAGCAGTCTGTAACTCTCTCTCTCTCTCATTCACTTTCAGAGCTGGTTGTCAGAGGTGGAAGGGAAACAGAGTTCGCGAGGAGACAGGCGACCCAGTTCAGAGGTCAATCATCACGCTCCCCATGGCAGAGAAAGGTCAGTAGGCAGTAAATGATTAACAGGGCTCCACAGCCTGGGAAACACAAGTTTTCCTCTAATTGTAGTGTTGACACTATGCAAATGAACTGTACGTTTCCATTTTACTCAATAACCGAAAACTATATGAAGAATTTATGTTGTGATAGTTGTGCCATCTCTGGGCATATCTGCGGTGGTCCTGGGTATCTGCCTTTTCCCTCCATGTGTTTGCTTTCTCCCTCCCCGCAGTCCTGAAGGAAGCTACACAGATGACCCTAACCAGGAGCATCGCAGCCCCCCGCAGCCGGACCTCCACGAGTTTGACGATGAGTTTGACGACGATGATCCGCTTCCAGCTATCGGGCACTGCAAAGCACTCTACGCCTTTGATGGTAAGGAGACACAGTCCAAGTGAGGAACATGATTATAGGATGCAGAACGCAGCATTTAGGCCAAGGGTTACCCCTTGGTTGCAATTGAACGGACTTTGGACCCTTGGACCAAGTGATGTGACCTCAACGATTGAGTGGGAATGAGATGGAATTTTCTTTTAATTAGTTTGATTGTTCAGAGATGTCCCAGCTTATTACTTTAGTTAACTGATGAATGTTCTTCTGGCATATCAATTTTGAAAAAAATTTTCTGTCTGAGCCCACCCACAATGCACTGGTGACTGCGCTCGAACCTTGTAGCTGGGGCTGGATCTGATTAAAGCTAGGCTCGACGGGCCATGACACAGATGCCCTATCAAAGACAGACATCTGCCCTATGGCTGCATTTCACGATTTCATAGACGTGTAGAGTGTGATCTACACTTATCTCCTGCTTTGTTTTGTGAGTTTTATCTGAGCGCGTCACTTTTCTGTTAGCCTCATAGCTATGTGAGCCATACCAAGTCAACCTCCATTGCTGAAGATGGCAATTTGGCTTGGTGTTCATCCTGCCTAACAAGATCTGCCATGCTGAGAATAGATGCTGCTGTTCAGAGCGATACCAAAGACACACAAGTTGAAGGATTCATGATGTGATTAATCAAAGCAAGAACAGGCTCTGTTAGCCCTTGCTGGTTTATGTAATTCATATTTTACTTATTTATTTATTTATCTGGCAATATGGTTTCCTTTTGTCATTGTTTTGGAAAATTGAGTAGCTTTCATAAATGCATTTGATTTAGGTTAAGACATGTTTGGCATCTAATAATTTAGTTGAATTTCACATTTCCTAATTCATCGCTCCATAAGGAAGTAGGACGCGGAAGGGCTTGTCTGTTTACTCTGGAGGGTTGGGCTATCTGCACTGACCACATCGCACATGTAACCACAGGCCAGAACGAAGGCACCCTGGCGTTCAAGGAGGAGGAGGTGCTGTACATCATCGAGGAGGACAAGGGAGATGGCTGGACACGTGCACGGAAGCAGGGTGGAGAAGAGGGCTACGTGCCCACATCCTACGTGGAGATCACTTTGGAGAAGAACAGCAAAGGTGCGGTCACCTACATATGAGCTCCCAGGCCGGAACCACGGCAGTCTGACCAACTGACGGCTACCTCACGTCGCACATCGGCGCTCCGCTAGTTCCGGATGCTAGCCACCTGCTTGCGCGTCTCGTCGTAGTTGGTCCCCGCCAGCGTGTGGAGGACCTTTCCTAACGCAATCCTCTGCTTTCAGCAGCACACACTATGCACCAGACCTCACGTGTCTCCACCGACACCAGCGGTCTTATTTATATAAAGTTATTATTTGAAAATAATCTTTTAAATGTGGATCCACATTTCCTGATTCGTCCACTGAGCTCTTTATGATTTTCTCTTTTCCGTTTTCCATATGAAAAGTGAACCTTATTTTAACTGCTAAATTTTTATGCAATTTTGTAAATATTTTTCTGTCCAGAAAATTATTGCATTTATTAAAATGGGTGTCTCGACAGTTGTTCCTATTTTTTAATTTTTATTTTTCTCCCATTTTTTTTTTTTAAAACAAATGTCGAACAGTGTCTAAGTATCTGAACCTTCTATAAAAGGCTCTATACCTATTTATATTAATCTCTGTTCACGCTACCCTGTAACTTCAGTATTTATATACTCTGTATCAAATTCCTCTCTGCAGCTGATCTTTATTCTACCTATAAACTCCAGTCCAAATGTCTGGGCCCTGTGATGTCCTGCCCAAGAGTGGCCATGGGGGCGGCGCTCTGTGGCAGTGACGGGACTTGGCTAGCCTCTGATCGTTTCCCTGTCGTGTGATGGTGGTGTCTGTAATGCTCCTCCCTCCTTTCTCTCCCCCCTCCCCGTGCAGGTTCCTGAGTGGAGGTGTGGGTGTCAGTCACATTTGGCGAGGCATTGGCGGAGGGTACATGCAGCTCTAGATCTCTTTTGGTAGTGGGCAGTGGTGAGGGTTGGGACCTACAGAGGTTTAGAGACAGGTTGCATGTGTGCATGCAGACATCCATTACCATTAACCCCATTCCATCGCCATGGCGACGTCTGTGAGGTCACCGGCTCACTCTAACTGGCTGGCCCTTAGCCGGAGCCGCGCACGAATTTGACTCAACAGGCCAGAGCTGTGGATAATTACAGGGTAGCTTGCTGACTGTGGCATCCAGAACCCAAAGAGGCTTGAGCAGTGCCAGGAAAGCCGCTCACCTTCAGACTGGCACTAACGGCTTGTCTCATCCCCACCCCATCGTAACATTAGCAGTGTCTGCCTGTACCAACCTTACATGCTCGCCTTAACATGCCTCAGCATGCAATATGTATTTTTTTCTAGATCCACGTTCAGGGTTGTTCTTTTACCATCTTGAAATAACCCCTCTCCTCATTCATCTGCATCTTTCTGTCACCTTGTTCTTTGTTCTTAGTGTATCCTGTCCCTTCCCTCCCTCTTGCAACATTCCCCTGCTGATTCCCGATTGTAACTTCTTATGTTGCGCTGTCGTGAACATATGTGTTGCGCCAAGCATGAGCACTTGAGTTTAGAGGCAGAACTGCAGTAGCCACGAGAAGGCCCGTCCCGCATTCTCCCCCGTCATCCCATCCTCCACCTCCCCTTGTTGGGAAATTGGAGGGTGCAATGCCACCAACCGGCCAGCAGGGGGCTTCCTCTCCCCACCGCTTTTGAGCACGCTGTGACAAAGCTTTGAAGACCCTGAGACTGAGACGAAGTTGCCAGTCAACACTCCAGTTCTACAGTGGGATCCTTGCCTTATTACAAATCTCAGCAACAAGCCTCGGTCTTCTGAGTGCCAGTCCAACCCAAGCCACATAAAAGGGCTGCTCAGAGCACCGGCCGGCTTCCCGTGATGCTGCTCTGCAATGGAATCCTCCGTCGCTTCTCCAGGTGCTGCAGGTGCCGGGGGACCATGCTGTGGTTCGGGGACGACAGCAGTGCATCTCCTAAACTTACATGTCTAGCGCATATTTTTGTGAATGTGATCGTACATATAATCATGTGTATGCATATTTATGTGAGTATGTGTATACATATATGTATATATTTAGTTAGTTTTATTACTGGACTTTATATGTATTAACATCTTTTGTTTCATACTGAATGTGTTTCTCTTGTGACTTTTTATAGGGTTTTTAATCAGGTGATATACTCACTTTTCAGCATTGTGTCAGTAGTACATAGTAATCATACTTTTCTTCAGAACATCTTTTGAAATAGGGACTTGGTCTAATATTACTTAAATGCACTTTTTCCCTATCACGTTTATATATAATGAATAAATTAATGAATAAAATTGACTCTGTTACCTGACGTGCAGCAACACAGTAGTTAACATCACACTTTACACACACATACTCAGTTTTCCCCCTTTTGTTTGGCACAATGCACCATGGAAAGCAGCACGGCGGTTTGGCCCGGTGAATCCCTGCCGTCGTCTCTTCACGGTATTGATGCATGGAGTCAGTGGGCCAGTACACTTGCCTGGTCTTCTCTGTGCCTAAAGGACACGTTTGAGGGGGTGCTGGGATGATGTCGCGTACTTCTCTTGCTTTAACGGAGACAAGTAGCTGCTGTTTCCCGCGCAATTAATCTGGTCAGTTTCATGATTCTAATACCAGGGTGGGTATGTGGAGGGAGATGTGGAGACATTATTACTCACTAAGAACTGGCTTAACTGCCTTTATTTGAGATATTTAAAAGCAGACGTTATAAGTACTGACGTCAGTTATAACATCCAGATGTTTAGTTTTGACCTGTAATCCTAATACTCAAAGCTGTGAAGTCGATGTCTTACTTTTAATACGGTTTAAAAAGCTGTTCAGTTTGTTCTGGTGAGCTGCTGAACTTTCTGTACTTTTACTACATTTTAAAAGGCTTTTTTATATATATAAATGCAAGAATTGTATTTGAATGTCATTCAAGTAGTGAAGGAACTGAAAGAGTATGAGAATGTTGATAAGTAAATTAGTTTTTAACATCACACCTTTTTTGTTTTGTCGGTGTATTTTGTATTGCAGTTCATTATTCATTTTGACTTGCGTTTATGAGGTGACAGTAATCGCAGCGTTTCTAAATGTAAATGGGAACACTTCAGTCTGGATTTATGGGGGCAAAGTAATGTGAATTGAGGGAGGTATGCTGTTCAAAGGTGAAATCCACTGACTATTTCTGGTTTAAGAAGAATCCTTTTGTATAAAGAAAAATGCTTCTTTGGAATGTTTGTTACATGCAAATTACCCAGAAAAAAAACAACTTTATCGCCACTTGCGACATCTCTCTTGCTATGGTATATTTACAGAAGACTTCTTTAAATTAAGTAGAACTGAACAATGTAAAAGTAAGATTTCACAACAGAATCCATAGATGAATCAGAATTAAAAATTTTCCTGCTCCTTCTAGGAATAAAGTAAAAGTGCTTTAATTGTCATTGTCATGAAACTTGCTACCAACATGAATGAATGAAGGAATGAATGAAAACAGAAGAAAACTGAGAACTGTGACTTAGCATAAGTGATTCAGATGACTAATTAAAAACAGGGTACTAAGCTGGGTGTCTGTCGTAATGTTCCCATTGCTCAAGTGTACTTTCCATTAGTGTGTCATGTGCATGAACCGGATACCCATGGCAGTTTTCTTCACATGAATCTGACTGAGTGGACTTGGAATAATCAAAACAATGACAGTAATTGCACTTCTGCATCTTGCTGATCACATTTTTCTTTTATACTTTTTATTCTTGAGACACTTTGAAAGACTGCTCTCTCCTGAGAATTTGAATTTGTTCTAATAAAATAAATAAGAATCGCAATTTTTTCCCCCGTCTCTGAGTTCCAGAATTTGTATTATTTGAATGTAAATTGAATCCATTTTGGGTAATAATTTACTTAGACATCTAAAGGAAACTGTACATAAGTTCATAATTTGCCTAGAGCCATATTCACATAACAGTTAATTCTTACCTTTATAAGGTGCTACTTACATAGCTTTACAAATATATACCTTTAATCCAGTTTGTTTTTTTTTTTTTGTTTTTTAATACAGCTGGAGGGTGTCACAGAATAACACTGACTGCAGGAGCAATCACGGCTCTGTGATTTTTGAACCTGTATGTTCTGGTCTTGATTTCTTCATTATTTATGCTGCCTAATGTGCCGTGGTAAACTTTGAAACCTCTCCACCTGTTTTCTAAGTGAAAATGGTCCTAAGAACCATAAGAAAGTGTTTCTCAACCCGGTCCATGGGGGCCCTCAGACAGTCCATATTTTTGCTCCCTTCCAGCTCCCTGGCAGACAGTCCACACATATTCAAAAACATGTCGGTCCCCAAGGACTGGGTTGAGAAACACTGACGCCGTACATAAAAGCAGGAAATTGGTCCTATATAACAGACAATAAAAGCAGTGTGTGCTGGGTCCTAATTTGGATCAGTGAGGTGGGGCTTTGTTAGCACATGTTTTGCGAAGTTCTCCACCAAGCCACATAGTAGGACATTTGGATTATGTACATGGCAGTTTCAACAGGAGAACATATTACAGTCTTAACATCCTCACACCTGACCGTGACTGTTATTTACAACCGCTTCTGACTCTACAACATACTGTGCCAACAGAAAATCCGCTATTCATATACAGCACTCTTAGACCCCTTGGAAATCAGGACAGCCTTCCATCCAGGTCCGCTTCCCTTTCACAATTTCCACATTCAGCTTACCTCTTTCCTTATTTCCCAGATTTTCCCTGAATTTTCCATCTGAGATAAGACATTGTTACACTTTAGGCGTCCATGGCTTTTCAAAAGAGCACTGGGCCTTTCACATTGCTGTGTAGTGACACATGAAATTATATTCATTTCAGAAAAACTTTTGTATTGCAGTTTGCAATGGCCTACTTATCCAATGCTCCTTTGCGGCACACAGCTACTGAAATGACACTCCTGTAATGTAATAGGAGGTGTACAGTAAGTCCCCGGGTTAAGAATGTCCGACTTACGAACAATTCGTACTTATGAACCGACTGCCATAAAGCCTAGTATATTAAAAATGTGAGTTAAATACTCACGAACGTGAGCACTACTTTGTGATGCTCAAGAAAACTTTGCATGGCTTCAGTGGTTTGTCGGCTCAAGGTGTACATTACTGTACCATATGTAGTTTTACTGTTACTGTATTATATACTGTGTTATTGTTCTGACTTGCCTACAAATTCGACTTAAAGACAGACTTAGGGAATGGATCTCGTTTGCAGCCTGTACTATATTTTTGTCAAAGCACTGGATTACTAACTTGTAGAGGAAAGGTACATAAGATCAAAATAAGAACATAAGGCTGGATGTACATTGAAGATCTATTTCTAAGGACCAGTCTCAGGAGAGCTGGTGTAGTTTGGTATTTATATATATATAACTATTTAATATAAGTACAGTCTATGTACACAAACTATTTCCTTGCTCTTTAGGGCAGAGGGATTCTTTCATGACCACAGTACCAGGAAGTCCAGCCTGTTGAAAGGTTCAGCCACTGAACTGTGGGGTGACCCCTAAGCGGTTACCCTGCTCATCATGGGGGTATTTACATGCGGCTCACTTCTTTCTGGTTCATAGTTCAGTGTGCTTGACACAGGGCTCCAGTTTTCGAGACAGAGCTGTGAGGATGAGCTTGAACTTGTCATATCTCTCCGCTTGATTTACTGCTGCCCCGCGGCTTCCCCATAGGAGCCGCAGCTGAAAGTCTGTCTTGAAGATCTCTAGCAAGTCCTCATTGGGTTGGAAGTCTTGAGGAAAAGACATGAGAAAAGAGAAAGTAAATTTTTCCTGTCCTGTTGACCAGGACTATTCAGATCATGGTCATCAATGGCCGAGCACTGCTGATTTTCCAGCCTTCCTTCACCTGTCAGCCAGGTGTGAAGCCTCTGTTGGCCAATCTGAATCAGTAATTATTAAACTCGCTACCTGGGAGAACTGGAAGAAAAAAGGCCTGGATTTGGAATCCAGGGCCAGATTTGAAGAGCCCTGCTGCAGGGCTTCCTTTCTGCAGCCGAAATGTTTAATTGGCTACTGTATGAATGAAAGTTTCGGCAAAATGTATAAATTTCATAGTGAGTCACACACAGTTCAGACTCTATGTCTCATGGGCTTGATACCTTGTAGGATGCGCTCTGTGTTGGAGGTGTACACGTCTGCATTGTGAGCCATCTTCCTGGCCTCCTCCAGGTGACGAAGCATGATCTCGCAGCCCTGGTCATTGTTCTCCCAGTGCTCGAAGCCCTCAAAGGCCACTGCGGGGCGCTCCATCAGGGTCAGCAGGGGCATCAGGAGCGGCACAGTGGTGGTCTTTAGTGGCACATCAACTGCACAGGTGATAGAAGCCAAGATGATGTTAATTCCCACTCTGAGGTGAGCAAAAGTACGCCGGCACAGGAATCAAATCGGTATCCAGCATGAATTGAATTCAACAGGAAGCCTCATCCATCTTCTATCTTGGTCAGGGTTACGGAGGGGCCAGAAGCCTCTGCCAAGCAGGAACCTAAGGTGGAGCACGCTGGATGGGAAGCCAGTCCCTCACAGGGCAGATGCACACACAGTCATATGCTACGTGTAAAGAATATCAGGTACCATATCGGTATCAGGTGATATATCTGTTACAAATCAATACATTTGTATCAGTGTGATGCCAGTCTCGACCAAAATTGCTGCCTGATAATTAGGCTTTAGTCACTATTCAAAGCCAGCCCCACAGCTACTGGCATAACTAAAATGACGGAGATGATAGCATTAGACAATCTAGAAGCCCACCCCCCCCCCCACTGAGCCCCTATGCTCCCTGTAAGGAAACTTCCGGATCCTTGTTAAATGTTAATAATCTAGCGAGTTCAGTAGCAAAGGGAACAAATACCTAATGAAGTATTATTAATACTCACCACTGCCTTCGTACAGTCCCTTATAAAAGGGCTTGAGGGTCTTTTCATACAGGATAGCTGTATGTGTGTATTTTCTTCTTAAGGTGGTCCAAGTTTGGTCTAACCGTGTGATCTGTGGACAGCACAAGTGATGAGCTCATAGGCATACATGTCCATCGAGAAACTGCCACCCTTCTGCCCTGTAGTCCCCCAGAGGCGCCGATCCGGCCCAGTGTACTACCTGTGACATGTCGAGCGCCTTCATGATCGCTGAGAAAGCGTAAAGGTCCCCCATGGAGTCCTTAAGTTCCAGGGCCACCAGTATGATGCGGTTGAGGGTCGAGGCTCGCTCCTCCAAAGCGCCTGTGCAGCCCAGGATATCCACAGCCACCCCGATGGACATGGTGTTGTGCCTGAGGTGGGAAACTCATGTTAGTGTGTTCTGTGCTACTTCACTCCGCTGTGCTCCTGACAGTTCGGTCATAATCGGCTATGACTGAGACAATAGCTTGGAGGAACCTCTCCTTGGGGCACTTACAGATGGGCTGAGGTACAGCACAGTAGTAAGTGCAGGAATGGTTTGTGGTGAGTTCCATTGTGTTAATGATGACATGATTTAGATACTAAACTTTTTTATCTATCATCTGTACTCTGAAGATCTTTGGACTATTCCCACCAAGCCATGTGCAAGTGCGCAGCCTGCCTGGTTCCATGTCTACCTCTCCATCAGGTCCTGCCGCAGCTGTCTGCCGTGGGGGAGGGTCACCAGTTCCAGTCCTGAGTTCACTCCCATTGCACATCTCATCTCTTCAGAGACGTTCAGAGTTCTGGCCACCTGAAATATAAGCACTCATAAGCCGGCTATTCAGAACTTTAGTTCCATGACAAGAAAGCTTCACTGAGCTCCGCAATCATTCACATTCATTATAGGAAAAAAGCTTTACAAATCACTGTAATGAGCAGCTGAGCTTTTGAAGACTAAGGCTTTGTTCCATTTAAAATTATTCTTATGTTACTACCAATTTGATAAGACGCTTTGGAGTTGGTCACAATTAGGGACTTTGTGTTGCTGACCACAAATTCCCACTTAGTGAAAAGCACAATGAATTCCACCTTTATTCCACAACTATGCAAAACCAAACAAGATTCTAGGCTTTTTACTGTTTTTATTCTTCAGAATTAAAAATATCACTTGTCTGCTAGCTAATCAGTCAAGGGCTTCTTCTTTCAGACTGTGGAGAGCAGTCTGCAGTGGCCCTAAGCAGTGATGGGTACCTGGCTGTCAGCATACAGCAGGGTCTTGGCGATGGTCCAGTGGTCCTGAGAGACAAGAAGCTGCTTGGCCTGTTTCAGTACAGACATCTCCAGGGGCTTGTTCTCAGGGGGGAGGAGCCTGGTCTCGAACTCTGCAGGCCTGAATGCAGAAGTCATCTCAAATACAGGCCGCTTGAAGACCTTCGTCTTCACCTCCATTAGCTCCTCCTCCTTCACCATCTTAGTCTCCAGCAGATCCAGGTGTTGCCTGTCTGCGCTCCATTCCTCATTGCTGTCTTCCAGGGCCTCGATGGCTCTGTGGTATGAGCTGCGGTTGACCGAGCCACAGGACAAGCTGGCTTCCGCTGTCACGGGGCAGCTCTTGCTCGCCTTGTCTGCCCTCAGCCGCTTCACGTAGCCATCGTTGGGGTGCATCTCAGTGGTTCTGTCCCATTCTGCCACTGTGCTGGGTCCAGGCTCGCAGCCGCCCGACTCGGGGTTCAGCTGCTGTGGAGTCTTCTGGGGCTTCTTTGGAGGAGCCGGAGGTGCGATGGGATGTAGCCGTGGGGAGCGAGGAATCTTGGTGGAGGGCACTTTGCTGGGTTTTGGGGGCGGCTTGGGGTACAGCTGGCTATCGGAGCCTCGGATCGCTTGTCCAGCGTGCATCTCGAAACAGGGCTTTCGTGGGACAGTGGGGCTGAGAACAGGCTCGCTGCCCGTCCGAAACACAGGAGACTTGGGGCTTGAATGGGAATCCATGAGATGGGATTGGGTCTGGGACTGTGGCTTGCAACCTGGGAGATAAAGCCATTTGTGAACATGGGAAACTTACAGCCATTCCTGTGCTCTTGAATTAAATAGTTTCCACAGTATCTGGATAGATTTCTGCTTGGAGGCTATGACCAAGATTAGTAGTCCATTGCCCAACACTACAGCAGTCTGCAGTTTGAATGACCATGCACAAATGACAAGTTCTCTTCTCTTACTTCTGATCTGATCTAGTTAGAAAGCTTTATACAAATACAGTATTATAATTACAGTACAGACTTTATAATTATAAAACATTTAATCCTACACTTTTGACCTAAGTTGTTTGCTATGAATAATGAAAATGAAGTGATTTGAGAGGCCCACATTTTTACGATGGAATCATGTTTTATTTTTTCAGGGTTGCAGAAACCTAGAAGTCTCTAAAAGGAGGTGTTTATTGTCTACTTCGTAACACTAGCATGTTGTTTTTCTGTCGGGTTTGCGAACGAGCTACACATAACTGTTGAGCACGCTGCTTCATCAGAGAGGATGTAAAGTGACTCTTACCAAGTGGCAGGAAGCTCTCAGACTGGTGGGTCTTCAGGGGCCGACGTCTCTCCTGTACGTGGTTCAGACACGCCGGCTGACTCCCGCATTTGTCCTTGTTCCTGTGGGGGGACAGTGACGAACATGACAGTTCACTTCAGCATGCAGCGCTCTCCCGTCCTCTCTGCCGTCAGCAGCAAGCAAGGAAATCCCAAAAAAGCCTGAAGCTGATACATTGTGTATAAATGTATGTAATGTAAATAGAAGCTTGTAATTTGTTGGGCTTTTCTGTCGTCGTTTGCCCTGGCATCTTCACTGGTGCCCCTAGTTTGAGGTCCTTGGTTTATCCTAGACATGTACTTATGTGTGTTGGTCAGACGGGACTGTTATAGTCCTGTTGTTCGTATGCTTTGTTGGAACAAAATACTACCGGTTATACTGCAGGTTTTTTAAAAACCTTCCTAGAATCTTTTAAGGGCATGCACAGATTCCAGTGTTTATTGTTTAGACAATGATATGTTTAATTACTTAAAGGGAATTCCAGAATTCCAGTTACTAGGTCACTCTGTTCATCAGCCTGTGAGGTGCCTCCCTCGATACACAGCATGTTTTTTATTCATTAGAGCGCTCTACATGTAGTAAACTGTGCAGTGCATTCCCATGAATTCAGCTGCTATCAGACTAAAATATTTATGGTTCATTTGATTGCAAAATGCTCTCTGGGAACTGTATGAAACTGCCAACTGCTGACTCTGATTTATACGCCTAGAGAAACACACATTTTATTACTGCCAAAAGCCCAATAAGTGTCATTTGGTATCGATTTGAAGTATGAACAATATATATGTACGTGAAAGTCATATTTCTGTGGAATGGCCTTTGGAGTGACAGTGCCCTTTGACCTCCCTTGCTGGGGAGGGGGCTCACCTCAGGAGGTTCCCCCGGGTCAGGGGGTGGTCTTGGCCGTGCCCGTTCGTGATGTTCAGGCTGAGCCGCTTGGTGGGCGGATACTTCCATTCCAACGCGGCAGGCTCCCGCTGGATGGGCGCTGCCCTGTACTTCTCCTCCAGGCAGCGCAGGGGAAGGACCCGGTTTATGGGCTGGAAAATGATCGCCCCGACAACCTCCGACACAGGCTTACGGTTGCCCACGTAGTAGCGCACCAGGGCGGGCACACTGTCGAAGCCCTCGCTCTCAAAGAGATACTGCACCCGTGAGTAGGCCTCACTCGCCGCCACCATCTTCTTGTTGATCTTGAAGTGCTGTGGACTGTTTTTCCATTGGCAGGTCAGCACATAGTTCCCTGGGCTGGACACAGAGTCCCGGATCAGGAAGTCACCGTCCCTCTGCAGCAGGGTCTCCGCAACCTGATGGGTCACACAGGTTTACATTCAACCCAATTTGTTTCTTTTTCATTTAATGCTTTCAATAACAAATAGTCACCTGTTGTTTTCTTAAAGGCTGTTGCTGTGGCGACCACTTTTCCAAATCGACTCACTTGAATAGTGTTTTGGTTCTGAAGGGGCGCGACCCTCAGCCCTGGAAATCTGGCATTGGCTAAAAACTGGGGTGTCCCAGTGTGTATTTTCAACCCCGGCCCTCCAGCTTAATTTCAGTATTTACAGGCAGGGAGTACGCATTCACCTTTAAAAACGATACATGCGACAATCGATTGCGGTAACAGTATAAATGCGTACTTATTTTATGCGCATTTGCGCTGATATGAAAACAAAATATAATGTATTTTAATCTTATATGCTAACTCTACTTCATTTGCGGTATACAGGTTAAAATGCAAGGTATTTTCTTGTCGTATCAGCGCAAATGCACATAAAATAAGTACGAATTTACACTGTTACAAACAATCGATTGTCACACGTATCATTTTTAAAGGTGAATGTGTACTTGCGTACCAGTTATGACCATCCCTGATTATAGCTTATGTAATCCTTATGTAATCCTTCTTGGTAGAGGGGCTGATATTTTAATTAAATGTGGAGATTTTATACTTTCGTTTCATAATAAGGCTCCTGGCAGGAGGGAGGTTATTAAACTGGATTAAGATAAACAAAGCGGCTGCCTTGTTTTCCAAAGGGTGGGGGGCAAGGAGGGCATAAAAGTTTTCTGATTAAAAGAAAAAAAAAAAAAGGTGTTGCCGTGAAACACTACTACCGTGCGAGGGAGAGATCCCCCAGCGACCCAGCCCTGTGCCAGCGTCTCCCCAGTCACAATCAGCTCTGTTTTACGCCCCTTCCAGTCTGCATCGTATTATTATTTTGTTTTTATTAACCCAATTTAAGTATCCTGTGTTCAAATTTTTAGATCGACTTCATGGACTTGGTCCATAGAGATGGAGGGACCATATTCATAAATTCTCCCTGAAGATAAGGCCAATAGTGTCACTTGCTTCTTTTTTTGTGGATATCATGGTGGGGAGCTGCTTCGCCCCCTGACTATGTGACTGCCCCCCCGTCACTCACGTACCCAAACCTATGTGCACTTTGACACCAGGCTGCACTTCACCTCCAGCTTTGTGACATTACGCGGGTCGCTGTCACTGCACTTTGCCTGTCCCTGAGCATCCTGCGCAAGCTAACATCTCTCGTCATGTGTTTGTTTGCAAAAGACGTGTTACATATGACATTATGGGAAAATGCGGAACGTCACCATTCCTTTAAAGACAGGAGGGGAAGAACATGGATCATCTCATATACTGTCTGAATCTTACTCACACTGATTGAAATACAGCTGCCTTTGTCTTGTCGGTGAACATGAATTTTAAGGATTAAGGAAATGGTAAAACCTTATCTGAGACGGTATGGGTCAGTTCCAAGGGGAATCAGGAACTCGACAGCCAAGTTTGTTTAGGCAGCAACACATGACAAATAGTTTCCTTTGCAGCAGAGCAACATCGCTAGTAATCAGTCAGTGTTGTCACATCAAGACCAGCCCAAAGCCTCTCTGTTCACTCTCACCGGAAAGCAGCTGTGCAGAGACGCCAGCCGTCTGCGGCTGAATGCGCTTGCTGAAAGCACAAGGTTGAGGTGAAAAGCGCAGTGAAAGGCCTGAGAGGTAGGTACGTAGTGTCAGCTGGCAAGGAAAACAGCTACAGTGCAAAGCTGCTGGGATACCAGGAGGGCATTTTAATTTAAAACCTGTAGACGTAGACAAATATCCTGTTTGCAAAGTGGTGTGTTGTATCAAAGTACTGGGCATGTTTACAAAGAAAGTATACTGTATATTTAATTGTCTTTGATGGAAAAGTTGTTTACAGTGGTAGAGCTAAGTACGCGTTACCTGGTAACCGATAAGAAGATGTATCCTACAACAACCGGTCACCAAGTAGACAGCTAGTCAGTGGTTATAATCGTTTGTGGTTATATGACTCACTGGTACCACACTGGGACCATACAGGTTCGCACAGCTGACATCACTCTCTCTGTTTTTTTGCGGCTAAAATCATCAGTCTGTAGGGAGCTGTATAATAACAATAATCACCATCACTGTTCTCAGGCTGCTTGGCTGATTTTCATGCCCCAAACTCGGCTTTCCTACAGCAGCACAGGTAAGTTTGCCTAAATGTCTCCTCACGTGTTCTTTTTGACAAGCCCTCCGATCTTGCTAAACGTATAAATATTCCTCTCAGGTCCTGGGCTTGTTTTTCAGCAGGGGGCCTGTCACCTTCAGCTGATGGAAGCCTTCGCCCAATTGCCTCATCGTTTTTGTTCCCCTTTACTTTTTATTTTATCTCGCACACCAGACCTCCTTTTGGCAGATCTTGTCAAAGGGGCCATTTTAAGAGACGCGCTGCTGGAGGTGACCATCATACGGCTCACTGACCCCTCGTCGGCTGTGGGCCCGTGCAAAGCAAACATTGAAGTTCTAGATAAGGTTATTTCTTTATCATTTCCCTTTTTTGCCCTTTTCATATCTTTTTGCCATCTCTAATCCTTTGCCCCCCCCCAAATAGTGGCATTCTCTCTGGATGCCACCCCCCTAGCCTTGGATAGACGGGTGGTCTTGCTGTGTGACGGATGATGCGCCGTGAATTCCCGGTTAATGAAATCAGCAGAAGCCTGCAATGGGACACCACACCATTACCATGGTTAATCTGGAGGCCCCTCCTCACCCGGGATGCTTTGGCAGGGCTCATCATGTTTCACGGACAGCCCAGAACGCGGGGGCGCTCAGCAGCCTATGTCTCATTTCGTTATCATTTTTCACAAAGAACTTGAAGACTTTGGCACAGACATTATTAGTGAACCTGAAAAAAAATGGCATGAGCCACATACAAGTCGGTCTTCAGGAGCCAAATCATCTCGCATTGCACTCATATGTGCCCCCCCCCCTCCCCACTTGATGGACCCACCTGTCCCACCCATACCTGTCTGGGGATGGCGCCATGGTACCAGGCATGGCTGCGGGGCTCCTCACTGGCCAGCTTCAGCTCCTCCTCCAGCTCCTTGCGCAGCTTCTCCGGGGGGCCCTCCATGATGTACTTGTCCCTGGAGAACTGCACATGGACGGGAAGGACGTGCGGCTTGAGTGTCCTGAGAGCCATGGCTCGTCGCGAGCACCTTCCTCTCTCCCGTCTCCTCCCTTCTCGCTACTGTAGGCAGTGACCTCTCAGCAAACAGCCCCTCCAACAGTTGTCTGAGGGCTGTACCTGCCCGCTTTGATGTTTACGTTTTCATCTCCCGCACTCCTGACAGTACGCCCCCTTCCCCAGGGCCCCACCCTCACCTGCCGCATTTGGCAGAGACCGCATTGTGCCTGTTGGTGACTCACCCACAGTGCGGGGGTGGTGTCACTGACACAGAGAAAAGCCTGATCTGATCGTTCTTGGATGTCTGCAGGCTGCCATCGGGGATCGCCGCGCCCTCCTCCACACCTTTCATCTAACGTTTCCTGTGATCTGTTATTACCGCCCAGTGACTTTGCCTTCTCCTTGCCGCAGTGGGGCACCCAGCACCCACCTCCACTAATCCGCAAATCAGACTGTCTTATTAAAGTGATATCAGCCAACTGGAGATGGTATTCTGGGGCCCCAGTGCTGAGGCAGTCCAGAGTAGCTTTTGTTTGAGTGTTCCACGCACGCTATTGGAGCAGCTTACATTGTTCTCCATCTCTCTGTTATTCACACTTTAACCTACAGCCCAAATCCTTTCATTTTGCCTAAACTGTTTTCCTAGAGCTGTAGACAGAGAGCCATAGTAATGCAGAGAGACATGGTGTACGCGCTGTGGTGGTCAACCCATTAGGGGCCAGTGGGGGCCACCCAGGGCAGGGGCCTCTCATGTGCCCCCCACTCCCCAAAACGATACAACAATTAACTATACAATTAAATAATAACTATAAAATAAAGTTAAAGATAATGTGACCCTTTCCAAATGAGAGCAATCACATCAGAACAAATCAGCAAGCTTACACTTTCACATCGGTCGTATGCAGCAACCAGTAAGAGCGTAATAGACCTCACAGAATACACACATCTCAATAACGAGAACCTTAAAATGATACTCTGATCCAATGCGTGTGAACAGCATCCAAAATGTGCAACCAAGATACGTTTACCATAGATAGCAGTGACCATATATAGCCTTACAGAGAAAGGAAAATCCCAAAAGAATTTAAAACAAGATCTTAGTATTACAATGTTTTTACTCTGTGCTTTTCTTGCATAAAACTCATTGATCAGGTTTGTAAAATCCATTTTATGTAGGAAATGGACTACACATACACATACACATACACATACCAGAAAATACACAACACTAAAAAAAGTCAGATTTAGAATTGGTCTCCCCATTCAGTTTTAACCAATCACCAACCTCCAAACAAATAAACAAACAGTAAAGGATCACTTTAAAAATATGATAAATGATAAAAATGATAATTAAAAAATACTAGAGAGCCAATATGGCCCCCCTTATCGCTCTGGCCCCTAGGCTGCAGCCTAGGCAAGTCTGTCTGTTTATTCACCCCTTGGGGTGTCAGCCTAACAAGCGGACTTCAAGGCGCCACATGAGCTTCAACTGACATTGTACAGTATACACTTGGATATTAGTTGTGGCTTCATCACTTTTCCTGGTTTCCAGTGCTATAAAGAGAGTCACAAAGAAACTGGAGTCATCACTACTGAGCAAGTCACAGAACGATTAGAGTCAGTGCTATAGAGCAAGTCACAAAGAGACTGGCGTCAGCACTACGGGGCGAGTCACAGAGAGAATGTGGTAAGCACGACACCTCTACTGTCTTATTTTGGTTCTCTTTGCCCAGTGTGCTGCATTACAAAGATTGCAGAGGATACAGACAATGTGATGGAAATTTTCACGGAAGGTTCAGCTGGATCTGAGAAACAGACTCTGCGGGGTTATGGAAGAAGATGCTTTGGTCCAAGTATGACATGACATGCTGAAATTAAATTACCAAAAGAGCTCCGTTCTCTTGGAGCTCCATGGATCATGTGTACGTTTGTTTCTCGTGTGACTCACTGTCATTTCTCTTCTGAGTCTTTCTCCCTGTTTAGTTGCTTTTTGTTACAATAATAAGTTTTAAAGGAATGGCTAAACCTGAGTTAAAAGCAATACAGCCAGTAACATGTCCCAGTGTGTATCAGTCATTGGAGCATTGGAGGTCTCTGTATGACATCCCAGAAGGGCCGGGAAGCAGGAGGATTACTGTTACATTTATTCACCGCTCATTTCCTGAAACACAATATTGTAATGGTGCAAGATTATGGAAGACACCCTGAACCCGCTGGATATTATAGATCATATGTAGGAACCACTTCCCAAACCAGATTTGTCATACAGCAGAAAAATGGAACACAGTGTGTTCGCCAGCAATGATCTGTGTCATTAACTCTGTATGTAGTACGCACTGAAACTCTTGGTATTAACAATTATTTTGTAAAGGATGATCAGATGTGCAGTTATACGAAAATAATCCATGACAGCTTGGTGTAATATTTCCCGACGCAAGTTGTCGCTAAGTAACCATAAAATCCATCAACAGACATGTGCTTGCATTTTGAAAATCAAGGAGAATTATGCTGATAAGAATGGGTGCTTATTTATGACTAGAAGGTCACACAGGTTTTTATATTGACATGTTTAATAAGACATTAAAATGCATTAATATAGTTAAATGCTGTTGGAGCTACATATGTACACAAAAATTAAAAAACACCCATGTGACATCTCTGGACCAATAAGAAAGAAGTATTTAGCAAAGCCCTGGAATAAATCAATATACTGCATACAGACAAAAGGATACTTGGTAATAAAAATTTAAATTGTGTTGTCAGTCCTTGAACCTACAGCACTCACAGTTTATTTGTTAGTGATTTACTACTAAACTTGCAGAATGGAGAATCATTACAGAGTGTTTAATTACAGCAGTGTAAACAAAGTGCAAAATATGGTTGCAGTGTTAAGTCTGTAAACCCTACTAAATGTGTAAGGTGCATGTAAAGTGTGAAAACCCCCTGATGTAGCAGGATAGCTATAGAGCAAGGCCACACGAACAGTCATTATGCTGGTCTTCAAACTGAGAGCTAAATATGTCTGCTTGTGCTTAAACTAGGCCCTAGAGAATAAAAGAGGGACTTGGATGTTTTGCTTTTCTGTTGTGGTCGGCCGAATTACATGTTAAATAACACCATAACAAGTCTGAAGGGTATTGTGTTTATTTTCAAGAGGAGGGGAAAAACCATAGTGGAAAGTCCATTTTAAATTAAGGCCGTGTTTTGTGTTTTTAACAAAGTACTTAAGAGTAATTTGCTAGAGAGGGTTTCCATCAGTTGTGGAATTATATATGACATACATGGTTTATTGGATAGCTCTGCTTGAATGTGCAGGGTATGTGACCCCCGGATAAAAATAGAGTTTATGGTTTCATTTAGGAGCAGATTGCGTTCTGTCTTTAGGCAAACCTCAGACTTCATAATTAAAATAAGATCCTGACAATACAGCATGCGGATGACGCCACGGGCGTCTGGGTTGCTAAAGTCATCATGTTTGCTGGTGTTTTGAAGGCCAGGGTCACCAAGAGTGTTGCGGCGGAATGATACAGACCAACACGGAGCGAGCGCAGCACACAGGGCGAATCGCAGCCAAGCCGTACGCACTTACATGGAGCGAGTGCAGCACACAGGCCGAGTCGCAGCCAAGATGTACGCACTTACATGGAGTGAGTGCAGCACACAGGGCGAATCACAGGC
Source organism: Mormyrops attenuatus (assembly GCA_026777985.1). Classification (NCBI taxonomy): domain Eukaryota; kingdom Metazoa; phylum Chordata; class Actinopteri; order Osteoglossiformes; family Mormyridae; genus Mormyrops; species Mormyrops attenuatus. The sequence goes on from JAODKC010000036.1 coordinate 24,208,742, forward strand.
AAGATTTACGCACTGACACGGAGCGAGTGCAGCACACAGGTTGAATCGCAGC
>JAODKC010000036.1:24208893-24227556 GCA_026777985.1 Mormyrops attenuatus
CACGGAGTGAGCGCAGCACACGGGCCGAATCGCAGCCAAGATGTACGCACTTACACGGAGTGAGCGCAGCACACAGGTCGAATCGCAGCCAAGATGTACGCACTTACACGGAGCGAGCGCAGTACATGGGCCGAATCGCAGCCAAGATGTACGCACTTACACGGACTGAGCGCAGCACACGGGCCGAATCGCAGCCAAGCCGTATGCACTGACACGGAGCGAGCGCAGCACACAGGTCGAATCGCAGCCAAGATGTATGCACTTACACGGAGCGAGCGCAGTACATGGGCCGAATCGCAGCCAAGATGTACGCACTTACACGGACTGAGCACAGCACACGGGCCGAATCGCAGCCAAGCCGTACGCACTGACATGGAGCGCGTACAGCACACAGGCAACAGCACATTAACTTGTGCTGGTAAACACAAATGCAGATGAACTAGCGGAACTATTCTAATAACATACTTTCCTGAAAAGCTGTTTATCATGTCTGAAGGTGTTTTTTTGGAAACATCATTATTACTGCCCAGGCAGCTTTTACGAAGAACCAAAGCTCATGTGTCCTCAGCACTTTAATGGGTAAAAAGGTCCACACCACTGCGGCATCAGGTGTCCTGGGGCTGAGTGGCCGTCTCCCTGACTTCCCATGGGCTTCCCGCTCTGGGAAAAGGGGCACATCAGACCCGTCTCACGTTACATTTCATCATCTACGGCACAGGGAAGCCACCACAGGCACTGGGAAGACTGGTTCCCATGTTCAGTGAGGCTCAGCACGTGTAAATTGGTCCTGTTGTTTAACTGTTACTTGTTCTGAATGCACAAGCAATACCGTGGGATATTCTGGGGCAGGAAAGTGAAAGTGATGTCCCCTCGTTTTTTAAAACATGGCTGACAGGCCAGCTGTTCAGGTCCGCTTCAGAGACGGATCGGTCACACTGCTGCATCAGCGGGAGGCCCGTCTGTGTTCACTTTGAACACTTGCCAGTCCACTGATGCCTCGAGCTCCTGGAGCCTTTGAAGATGAGTTACATGCAGTGAGGTCGTGTTCGTCACGCCTGTCAGCACACGGTGAGGGCCGTGGGGAGGGGAGGTGGTCAGGCACGAGAGCTCTGACGGGCAGCGATGCACTCCTGCTGCCAGGAGGAACCATCAGGTGCCCTGAGATGCAGATTGTTGTTAAGTTCAGTCAAGCCCAACTGCGGTGAGTCACTGGGGCAGGACAAGAACTTGGTGTAAAAACCAGATGATCACCACTATAGATGACAGCAAAAGTTGCCTTGTTTTTGAGGAGTCATAAAAAAAATGCATCTTCTTATCTTGGTCCGGGTGGCAGGAGGAGGGGGTCTCAAGCCTAGGCCAGGACTACACCTCGGATGGGATGCGAACCTCCCCAACCCTGGAGGAGTTAGCGACAGTGCTACGCACTAAGCCCCCCTGACTTGGGTCCTAATTATGCCAAAAATACTCCCCCTGCAAAACAGTGTCACCTTCCAGTCCGCCCTCCTTGAGTCAGCTTCTGTAAACGGCATATTTTTACAGACTAACAAAAGTCTCGGCTGGCTGGAAGTAAACCCTGATACCTCGTGGCGTTGTAGGGGTTAGGGACCGGCAGCTCTCCTTCTCAGGGCTGACAAGATTCGAGGACCCCTTTCAGACAGTTCACCACCAGTGATCTATGCTTGGTGGTGGCTAGGCGACTCCTGTTTACAGACTCATGATGTAATCTTCATATCTGTCTGTTTATGACCACACTGCGCAACAACAGCACTGAGAAAACAGCTAAGCAAAGAGTGTGCTTGTCCATCCCAAACCCCCAGAGCTGTATGTATTAAAAGCAGCTCTTTTAATAATTTTATTGCAGTGTTTATTTTCTTGGTGTCTTTCCTAATTAAGTACGTGACTACTCTTTAAAAGAGCACTCATTTAATCAACAGTCACTCTTTAAAATCCATTAGCGTTTGCACCAGTGACGTGGTTGAAAGTAGAATCATCCCAGAATGATGAAGGTGAAACCGCAGAAAGCTGCTGCCTTTAATAAAGCTGCACCCTCTAGGCATGCAGTGCGTTTTTAAAGATGTCCACTCCATCGTTGTTTTCCTCGGCAGTCCTCTGAAGTTGACGCCTGATCCCGAAAATGTGGCAAGCTTTATTTGTGGCTCAGGGCGTTTCTGGGCAATGGCGTTCCTGGGCAGTGGTGTTACCAGGCAGCGGAGTTCCCAGGGATTGGTGTTCCCGGCAACACGTCGTCAGACAGCGGGCCAGACACAGCAGTGATCAGGTCAGACACGAGCTCTGCCCCTTGGAGGCTGCAAGTGCCTATAGAGTCGAGGCCAGAATGTTTACTAGGGGGTGGCTCTCTCGGAAAGAGAATCCAAGCATGATTAACTCATTTCGGCAAGCCGCGGGTAGCTCTGTCCAGCTCAGTTTCTGTGAAGATGATCCAAGTGTCATCGTTCCAGGTTTCTGACACGGGAATTTGTGTCTTGTTGTGTGCAGTGAAAGGCCTTCCAGGAAAGTTCTGTGGGGGGTTATACACGCATGACAGTGGGTTAGATGGATAGCACGCCGCTCGCTGGATGTCCGGCTTGTGAATGACGGATGCAGGCCATCGTGTCGCTGCCGCTGTGTGGTCTGTGCCTGGCCGACTCGCCAGTGGCACAGTACTCACGCATGTGCTCCGTTAATCACACTAGTCAAAAATAAATCTGTATTGATAGTTACAGATAATCCACTGTGCTTCTCTGCAGCACTAGTCCCAAAGATTTCATGGTGTAACATGTCAAAACGCCTTGACATGCGGGGGGGGGGGGGCAGATTCGCCTGGATGCAGGATGCATGGTGCCACTGTTTCCCCTGGCGCTCTCATGTATCACGCCGATGCCATATTTACACGGAAACATGCAGTTAGGGGTAATTAAGCCCTTTGGTGTGTTCTCTGGACTTCCTCTGGGGCTTGAGCGATATTCACAGATTGTGCAGATGAAGAGCCAGCACCCGCTATCGCTGCCTCATCGGTGCCTGCTTCCTGTGAGACCCCCCCCCCCGCAGGCTCCCGCCTTTCCTGCCACTCTGTAAACTGAGAGCCATCTCCCCATCACATCTGCACACGTCCCATCCACCCACTCCGCTAACCCGCCCTGCTGTGACACCGCCGACTCGTACATATCACACTGGCTGCAAATCCGATCATTTTAAAACAGGGAATCTCTTGGAATTCGCGTCTCCTTTTTGCCATTAGAAATCTGTCTCTGAGTTGTTACGAAAGTCAGGGCTCCCCTTGCCCCAATTACATATTTAATAAGAGTTTCCTGTGGGCATTGTAGTTCCCCACCTCCCCCACCAAACACAGTTCACAGAGCTATGTGGGGCCTTGATGGTACTGGAACCTGACTGACAGCAGCATGGCTAGGTGGAACTCAGCTTTCGTGATAGAGGAGCCCCCACTGACTGCCATGGAGGCCTTGGGGAGGAGCCGTGAGGAGTCAGAGCCCGGACACAGCTCCGCGTGCAGGCCGGAGGGCAGGCCGGGCCCGTCTCTCAAAATGGGGTGTTGAGCTCATCACCATTTAGAGTGGGGGGTTTGTATGTGTTATTTAATTTCATAGCACCAGGTTGGACAGGGAATTTTCAAGCAAACACCAAGGATGGAAACACAGGTGCTAGCATCGCAGTGTGGGGAGTACGGCTATCTTCTTAAAAAGCTGGACTCACTGTTCGGCTTTTCTGGCCCTAGGGACACTCCCCCCTCCCCAAACATATACACACCTCACAGCTGTATATGACTGCTCTCACAACTGTATAATAACTGCTCTCACAGCTATATAATGACAGCTCTCTTAGCTGTATATGACTGCTCTCACAGCTATATAATAACTGCTCTCACAGCTATATAATAACTGCTCTCACAGCTATATAATGACAGATCTCTTAGCTGTATATGACTGCTCTCACAGCTATATAATAACTGCTCTCACAGCTATATAATAACTGCTCTCACAGCTATATAATGACAGCTCTCTTAGCTGTATATGACTGCTCTCACAGCTATATAATGACAGGTCTCTTAGCTGTATAATAACTGCTCTCACAGTAGTATAATAACTGCTCTCTTAGCTGTATATGACTACTCTCACAGCTGTATAAGGACTGTTCTCACGGCTGTATATAACTGGTCTCACAGCTATATAATGACAGCTCTCTTAGCTGTATATGACTACTCTCACAGTAGTACATGACTCCTCTCACAGCTGTATTTGACTGCTCTCACAGCTGTATATGACTGCTCTCACAGCTATACATGACTCCTCTCACAGCTATACATGACTCCTCTCACAGCTATACATGACTCCTCTCACAGCTGTATAAGAACTGTTCTCATGGCTGTATATAACTGCTCCCACAGCTCTGAAAGCTGGACTTTTAAACGGCTAAAATTAACACCGCCAGGTGTCATGTTCAGGAAAAGGAAGTGACCGTGACATCTTCAAGTCAAGGAGGAAGTCTTTGAAATCCCCTTTAGAACTGTTCAACCAATACCATCCATCACACTGGAAATGGGACACATTCCACCACCCAGACCTATGTCCACCCATGCAGACTAAAATGAAACGTTTCCATGACGACCTGTAGCTATAATAAGTTAGGAACCAACAAAATATTTAAAATATCTTTGCAGGCCAAACTTGGGCCTTGTGGAAATAACCACACCAGACATGACGGTGTTATTTTGGGCTGTGTAGCCACAGAGAAAAGGGGGTATTCACTGGCTTTCCCCAAAGGCGCTTTACAGTGCTTCGAGCCACACCTTCACAGTAACAAGCAGGCGAGGCAGCGTGGGAGATCAATAGGCAGGAGCATGCAGAAGAATAAGGACCCAGACACCCCATCACTGACACACTCTGAACGAACAACGTGCAAGGAGGGATCCTCCATTCGTCACTGATGATGTTTCTTCAATGCGCTTGTAGACGTGTTATTTACTCATGATTTGGACAATCTATATCCATGTCAGAGCCTAACATAAATGGGAAATAGTTGCTATCTTAAATAACACACACAATATATTTCAGTTCCATAGACTAGACAGATTAAAATGGTTAGTTTGTTTATTAGGTCATATTTTATATACCTATATATAATGTCCCTCCTTAATAAAGGGTTTTCTTTTTTCAGTGACAATTGCAGTTATCCTTCGCGGAAACACCGCTATTAATAATAGTTGCGTGTGTGTGACAGCCCCAGGGGGGTTGTGACCTCACACTCCTTACGTTACAGGGCGGAATCGCTGCTACAGTATAAACGAGCAACGCTCTTCACTGCCGGCCAGCTTTTCTATTTCCAGCCGCTCAGTCCAATCCACACAAAGCCGCGACATCAGACTGCCGTCGTCGACAGGACACGCGTGTGTTTTGGCCTGAAGTCGCCCCCCAGTCAGTGCGGCATCCCAGGACGAGGTGTCTTCACACGCACGTGCAAGAGGAGGCACACTGCCTGCTGGAGCCCCTGTCCCCTCGCAGTGGGTGTCACTCGGTGACAGATGCCCAGTGAACCAGCTTACTTAATATAATGAGCAGAGCTGTATATCCGCAGAAGCGCACGTGAGGCAGTAATAAAAGCAGCCACTGCTCACTGAAAGCCTTGTCCGCTGTCATGCTCGGGAAACCTGCGCCGGACCCCCACCCCCGCCACACCATGCCGCGATCCTCCCAGGAAGCGCCCACCTGTGTCCAGCACATGCATCCCCAACTGTGCGCACAGCAGCCGGAAGCCAGCAAGGAAGATGACGGCATGGAAAAGATTTACTTAATATGAATTACATATATAATTATGTATGTACTTTGTGATATCTGCAAAGGCATAACTCATTAAAAACGCAATTTATAAGCAAGAATAACATTAGATCCCTGACTAAGATGCCATTCTGATGGGAGTCTAGATTAAGAGTCTGATTCGGACCCTGCAAGCGCGTTGAACCCCGGATAGACTGACTCACCTTGGCCCCGATGACTGAACTCTTCTGGTAGAAGCAGCACAAAGCGGCCGTGATGGTCCGCAGGACGCTGCACCTTTCCGACATGCCTCAGCCGGTCCTCACGTTCACAATTCCAGTAATAAAAGTGTGTCTGGTGCTTTGTGCAGCCCACAAGCAGGCTGCCTGGCTGCCTGACACTCTCCTTGTGCCGTCAGCGCTCTGACTGCTAAAACACGCTGGTTCCACTCAGCCCGATGTTCCATGTATGGAAAGAGGACACCCCATGTGATCTCGCTCCCCCGCGAATGAAATCTTAGCCATGTGGGAGTGCTCTGCCAGAGACAGTTGTAACCCCCCCCGACACACACTCACTGTTTGGGGGAAGGACCTCTGTGAGAAAGACCATTAGGCTGCCCCCCCCCCCCCCCAATAACCACTCCTGTAGTGATGCTCATTCTGGAAACGCCTTTGGAGTTTTTTTTGTCTGTTTCACAGCTGTGGTGATGAGTAACACATATGCTGTGTTTGTTTACACGTCTAAATTAGAAATTACTCTTTTTCTTTTTTTTGCTGGTGGGACAAAAGCTGTTGATATGGTTTCCTTGTGTTGTAAAGGATCAACAGTATCACAGAAATGCGGTGCAAACCTGAGGTAAAATCTGTGAACACAAGGAAGAAGGCCAGACAGACAATCGACCGAAGCGGCTCTGGAATCCTTATTGACTGCATTGCTAAAGGACCTTTTTCCTGTTCAATACAGCCGGTGTGTGCAGGGGGCTATCGTATGCAACACGGCGGGTGTGTGCAGGGGGCTATCGTATGCAACACGGCGGGTGTGTGCAGGGGGCTATCATATGCAACACGGTGGGTGTGTGCAGGGGGCTATCATGAACACGGCGGGTGTGTGCAGGGGGCTATCGTATGTAACATGGCCATTGTGTGCAAGGGGCTATTGTATGTAAGAAGGCCAGTGTTTCAGAGGGCTATCGTATGTAACACGGCCGGTTTGTGTACACCAGCTGGCAGCCGGAGCACAGCTTCGGGGGGGGCATTCTGAAGAATTAAAGGTGCCCACTGGCTGCATGTCAACCAGGAATCTATGAGGTGGGAAAGATGCTTATATTTTCCTTTTATCAGATGCTGGGAACAGCTCTGCATGTGAATAACTATCTGTAAGCAACCGCAGCCCCCGGATGCCACCGGAGAGAGTCACAATCCAGATTCCTCTGTGTAACAGGAGTGAGGACAGAGTCTGTCAGCTGGGGAGGCATAGCTTTCGTTAGCGTGAGCCCTTAACGAGCTGCAATTCATTAGGGACAGTCCCTCAGCGCTAATGCAGTTATGCTTCAGTCAGCAGATTGTGGAAGGGGGTGCGAGAGAAAACACTCTGGACGATATTGCATCACTCCAGTTTGCGTTACTGACTAGCAATAGAGAACAAATGGCAACCTATACTGTATATGTTTCATTTCAAGAATTTGATCTGTTCAGTACTTTAAAACTGTTGTGTTTCTTTAATCCTTGGCCACTAAGTATCTTTTTGACTGCTATTGGAGGAGGGGATTCCTTTGCTCTAAAAACATTAAAAGGGCCATTCATGGTGGCTGAAAGAGACTCTGGGAGCGGGGTGTACTCTGACACCCACGTTAATGATGCAAGCAGACTGTGATGCACAGTGGGAAGCTGGCAGCACACCGACAGAGACAGATTAAACCGAGCACACCACAGTGGCTGGGCTGCTCCGAATGACCTGCCGGGAGTCACCTGATTAGATGCCTGTGCCAGAAGGTTCCGGCATCCTTACCGAGAGTCAGTGTTTTAACTGAAAAGCCGGGTTTATGGAGTATTTACATTACGAATAGGAACTCTTCCCTCGTTTTTTAGCACCTATTTGAGTATACTAGGAGGTAATCTCATTGCCAGACTTCAGCGACTCTGCCTTCACTCATTTTTTGTGAGGGACCCGCATTGGTAGGTCTTCGCATGTCCGAGGCGATGCACCCCTCAGTGTCGTCTCCCCAGAGCTCGGCAGAGGCTGACGAGCCCTGACATTGCCGCACGCTTAACTTGTAATTGGTGTCGTCCTTCCTCGGGATAGAGGACATATGTAGAGCGTCTTGGCAGAGTGCTGCGTTAGCACCTTACGGGAAGCCTGCCTGGCGTCAGCACTGTGAGATATATCACTCCCACGTTTAGCTGTACATCTCCCACAGCCGTGCGATGTGATAAATATCCATCAGCTATCCAAAGCAGCGACATGTGCTCTCTTGCAGCGATGCGCTCTCTATGATACATGTTATGAACAGGTTGACAAGGCCAATTAATGAAGCACAGATGGAAAGACCACAATCTGATACATTTTTACACAATGCACTAAATGAATCTCATATGTCTGACTAAATCCAATAGTCATACGCAGGAGCCCACAGCTAGTTCAGTGGATGGAAATCTGAGTTTGGGTCAGAGCAATTAAACTGTAAATTACAGCAGATTTAAGGAGATGAGAACTAGATGGACGGGCATTTAATATGCAGAAGAACGTGGCAAGATGATGAGAGAGGAGAGGAGCTTGCTTGCCCATCGAGGGTGAATATGCTTGTCCCCCCCCCCAATATATCTGCAGAGTCAGATATATTTGGGGGGGGGGGGCACACCAGGCACCAGAGGGGGCTCAGAGAGCTCGGAGCGAGAGTGGGGCCTTGCCCGTGGTGCCTGAGGCCGGCGCCTGGAGCCACACGCTTCCCCTTTCAAAGCTGCTGTCTGCCCCTGAATGTCTACTCATGTTAAATCAAAACATGAAGATGAGTTTGCAGCTGTGGTTATAAGTGAGCCTGCTGGGATGGGTGTGCCTGCAACCAGCCAGAGGTCTGGATGGGGTTATTTACAGTGTACCGTGAGCCTCTCGTTTCCTTTAGAAGGCTCATAATGTGTAAATACAGACGCTGGCCCGACTGGTGCACCCTCCTAAAATGAAGGAATGCTGTCCCAAGGGAAATCTGCTAAACAACTTAATTGCGCTCAATAAAGCGGCAGCCGCCTGGAAGTAAATCAAATGTACACAACTAGCCTGGGAAAGGGGATCCCGCTAGAGGCGAAGGTAGCGAGAGGCTTCGGGGATTCACGGCTCGCAGGGTATCGCCACTACGTCGGCCCTTTTGGAGAGGCGACGCGAAGGCCTGAGAAATTAAACGACTTTACCAAATGAAAACAGCAACAGCGTTCACTGAATGAAGCTACTGAGTTCACAGAGTGGAGCACTGTGTAATAATGACACACTGTGTAATAATGACACACTGTGTAATAATGACACTGAACGGTACCCACACCTGCTCTGCACTCAGAAGCCTACAAGTATCACCAGAGATGTATATCTGTCCTATGGGACCCACTCTAAGCCACATTCACCTCTCTGCCTAATAAGGTAGAACTTTCATATTATATTCATATTACCCATTGCATCCATGACCTGTTAGCTCAGTTGTGGCATTAATAATGCTAAGGTTGTGGGTATGAACCCCACTCTTGACTTTCTGCAATTTCCCTTTAGAATTAATAATGCATCACTCTATCTTTGCTGGTAGTCTGTGGCTCTGTTGGTGTGGATGCTGTGCCTGTGATCAGAAGGAGGCGGGATTGAAAATCTGATTCTGCAGATTGATTTCACTGTTTCACATAATTAAAGGTTGTTCAGTTTACACCTAATAAGAATACGCAGCATACTGAGTTTTGGTGGATGATAAACATTAGAAATGATTTTTTTTAATCGGTTTACCAAACACTGTTTTAAGCGATCGTTCTAGCGACTCTGACTTATGAAAGGAAGTGCCAGTTTCTCCTAAGCTTTGTGCTATCAAGTCCACTTCACACCACTAGAAGGAGCTGTCCCTCTTTGTCAGGTTTTTTGTTTTACTTCTTTTTTGAATTTTACTGGGCAGTTTGAGAGGGATGCCTGCAGATTACGCAGATCAAAGCCGGGAAACCGTGGCTTGAAACGCTACATTGAAATGGGCACCATTTGTCCTGAGGAGCACCTGCCACTGCCAGTTTTATAGGTTCATAAGTCGTAAAACAACAACTGGTGCTGGCTTCTCATGCCGTATGATGAACATAATTACAGTACAAATTTACCCATCTATTTATCTGAATACCGGTGTCCCACTTCTGACACATGACCCAAAGTGTGTCATTTCCCCAAGGCAAACAAATGAAGCTTCAGCAGGGAGAGCAACAGATGCGTTGAGTTTACAGAAGCCCGGTTCTGAAGGAAGACTCATTGTATTGTGAGAAGTAGCTCGACCAACAGGACTGAGGCTTGCATGGAGGTGTCTAATGGTCCCTGGGACAGCCTCCTACTGACAGAGACTGTCTCAGATGCCTCTGCGTCTGTCCACAGTATACCGGTCACAAAAGAAGCACGTTTCTGCTCCAGCAGAATGGGCCGCACTGATGGCCAAAGGCTCCATTATTATTTGGGTTCAGAGAGGGCTGTAAACCCCACAGGCCAGACAGAGAGCCATTGTTTCCTGAGGCTCTTTCATGACAAGCTAACGCTCACTGCATAGGGGGCTCACTACTGTACATACCATCAATCCAGCTCGATCTGTGCCATATGCAGAAAAAGAACAGCACATGTTAGACAATGGAAGAGTTAATGCAAAACAAGAATCACAGCTATTTGTAATTCCCTTGGTGCAATGAAACACATTTTAAAGTAAAAAATGCAATTTCCCCTGCCAAAGTATTTCTCATAGGCCGTGTTTATTTACAGATAAGCATATAAATTAGCTTTTGCACACCCAACTACCCACAATGTCATGGAAACCGGTACGCATTTCGCCAAGTAGTTTTGCTAAACCCCGGTTCGTCTCGGGACATTGCTTGGCGCAGGTCCAGAGAGCGGCAGATCACACGCTGGGTTTGTGTTTCCGCACTCATTCTTGGGACAGTGAATCTGACCTAGGCAGCTTTATTTTTTCATTTTTTTTTATGGCCGTACAAGACCACAGGCATGCTCTATGCTTTAATTCAATTAAATACAATTAGTGCCGGAGTGCCTTCATAAAACGACATGCACCATTCTGTCGTTTTTCAGCTCTGTACAGTAACATTTCCCTTGGGGGTCCCACCCTGTTCCAGAATCGTATTTTTAGGCACTGAAGCTTCCTCGAGCCATTTCCACTCTCCCGCCTGGAAGATCTTCTTTGATGATAATACTCACTTCTAATTTGCAAAAAAGCAACGAGCATTTCACACGCGACAGCCCTGCCTAGTTGATTCTGGGCCAGATTATAGCCTCAGTGTTCGCGTGTGGGCAACAGCGGGAGGCTTTATTCCCTCAGTCATCAGCTCTACGAACGTGATCGATGCTGCCTTATCCTGATCGGCACACTCTTTAACCCCACTCAGGCCACAGGAAACAGCTTCAGAACATCATCTGTGTTTTGATGTTTTTTCTCCTCAGATACATTCTTCTACCTGCATCTAAAAAGTCATTTTAGCTGCTCAGTAATTTCAGTGCTATGAAGAGAAACAGACCTATTTGAATCTGATATTACGGACTCATGAATTTTGCATGGAGAAATGTTTTTGAAGGCTATTGTACTGTTACCTTTTCAACTATGGCTGAAGAATATCACAAACAGACAGTAATACTGAATTGTTTGCCGCTGTCATGTTTTCTGGGAATATCATGGTGATCATATTTTCTGCGACTTCCTAAAATAATACAGGGAAACCGTTTGTCTCAAGCCACCTCGTGTTCCCTCACCACTCTCTCGAATGTTGGCTGAACGTCACAGCCGAACGTGACCCTGGCCTGCAAGGAATTCACCTTCTGCTGACTGAACCAAACGCCATGATACTCCTCCTCTGTGGCACTGTGGTCAGTCCTGGTTGCCCTGAACAGAGTGCGTGGCCTCACCTTGTCCTCTGTGTCTCAGTTAGAAGAGGCGACTAGACAACAGTAATCTGAGCGCTGACACTTTCCCTCAGTAACCCAGACTTCACGCACAGGGGTAATCACCGGGACTGCGCTCACCAAACGCCGTCAGCAGTGCTTTTACAACTGAAAGCCTCAAACATAATTTCCTCTCATCTCTAATCAGTCTCTCATCAGCTAGGAGAAGGTTATACTCAAAGCTGGGGCCACCTGTCAATTTCCATAACATGCAGTTAAGTCGGCCTTTGTGAGTACTCCAAGCTTTAGACCGACGCTGTGCTCAGATAAGGGGCCGGTTCCAGCAGATGTTAGGAGCCTTGATGTAGAATGCATCGACATGCTCCTATTTCTCTCACAGCCATACAAATGACCCTACCCGCCCTGTTCTAGGTGATTCAACTGGCAGGTCCAGATTCTCCTGGCCACCGGTAGGCCGGCCTGGTACAGGTCTGTCACATATGACACCCGGCTGTCCAAGAGAAACCTCAGACCACATGCAAGAACATTGATTTAATGCTGTACTTTGAATATGTGGAAGTGTGAAAGTCTGCTGCTGAGTGTGAAGCAGAAGCCTGTTGTTAAAGCTGTTTTTCTATCTGCTAAGCTTAAGCCAGGCAAGTCTTATTTTTAGAATACAAGAAACTCACAGCCCCTTCTGTGGACGGTCAACTAGCTGGGTGACTAGAGCACCGGCGAGTTTCAGCACATGCCTCACCTCACGACGCCCTCTGGCTGCCTGTTTGTTTGCTGCCCTTCCCGTGAGGTTACCAAGTACTGTCAAGGTTTGCTTTTCACACTAGGCTGAAAGGAGAGGCAGACTGGGGAGAGCGAGCAGCTGCTGACATCTCAGATGGCTGGGAGAGGTCACGGCCCAGCGATGGGGCACAACAGTGGCACTCAGCGATCGCAAATCAGGCAGTGCTGGGGCAGTGCTCAAATTTAGGCCGGAACAAATCAAGCGGTGAGCTTCGGACTGAAACCGCGAGATGCGGACAGTCCATGGGAATCTACATCGCTGTTCCTGCCAGGCACATAGTGCGACTCATTTTCAGCCCGGGAGTTTTATACCCAAGACTGGCCCATATTGTCTGGGGGAACTTTGATAAATGACACCACAGTTCAAGTCTTATTATTGCAATAAATTTCCTTCCATCCATTCATCCATCCATCCATCCACCTATTTTCTGAAAATGCTTGTCCTATTCAGGGCTGCGGGGAGTCCGGAGCCTATTCTGGAGGCTATGGGCACAAGCCAGGGAACAACCCAGGATGGGGGGCCACCCATCGCAGGGCACGCTCACACTCCATTCAATCGCACACCACTCCACGAGAAATGTGTATTTCTATGCAGATCAGTCATATTGTCCCCACAATATGTCCCCCCATAAAAACTTGTTATTTGACATTGTGGGGGTATTTCTTCGGTCCCCACAAGGGGAAACTCAGTTTTATAAAAATCTGTGACAGCAATCATAAAACTAAAAATGCCAAAAGTTTTGTATTTTGTTTGGTAGGTTATGGATAAGGTTAGGGCTGGGTTGGGGTTAAACTTGTCATTGTTGGGATTAGAGTTTTTCCCACAGAAATGAATGAACGGTCCCCACAATGATATGAATACAAATGTGTGTGTAAGTGTGTGTCTGCAAACAAATGCTTTGTGTCCATGATCAACATAACAGGTTAATAACAAGAACTGTCATGTCATTTGGAAAAGTACAGTAGCTAAAAGCATGAATATTCAGATCCAACAATGAATGCTCACAACAATGCCATTTTGGTCAGACAATAGATATTTCGTATTCACAGCATCTTGGAATCATCTGATTATAACTAAGCTGGTTGTTCTGTGCTCCCAAAAAGGCATAACTTATTTTACTTAAACTCTCCTCTCTCTGTAATGTAATCTGAGATCACCTAGCGGGTCTTCTCAAGAGAAAACGGTCCTGCATAAAAGTGATCACAATCACATTCCTGCCCCCTACTTTGCCTGTTACTGCAGCAACATAAATGTAGCTAACAGCTACTAGCCCTGTCTGAATAATTACTTCTTTAAATAATCTTTTCGTTCTGTAAAAGCCTCCTTTTCTAACCACAGAAGTTGATCTAAATGACGTTTTAATTAAAGGAAGGAGGTTGTTTTTCCGATTAACTAAAGCTATACCAATCAGAAAGTGCACTTAAAGTGTTTTCTGTTCATTACACTTGATTTATTACCTGTATAAACCATCCATCTAGGTAGTAATTCAGCCAATAACACAACAGCATGTAGAGTATTTCCAGTCATGTGCACTAGGCTGTGCATACAGCCTCAAAACATCATCTTACACAAAACACCACACAATGTGTGTGAGGAACATCCGATTGTATAGCCAGACATGTGTCTACATGTCTATGATGATGAGTCTCCATCTTACAGGACGAAAATGCTGGGCCTCTATGCTGCTATAGGATGAATGTGGTTCATTAATATTTCTAAAGTGAATAACAATAGAAGCTTTCAGGCAACCAAAAAGCCTGAGAGATGAAAAATGCTACCATTTTGAACCTTTTTTCTACATCCCTGTTCTAGATGTAAAAAAAAAACTGATGCTATGATGATATTATCATTAATAAACTAGTTTTATGGCACAGAAGCACAAAGAAAGGCTTTTTGTCAGGTGTTATGTAGAAGCATAGGGCTGCCTGAATATTGCCCCCACTGAGCGGGATCCATCTTACCTTGACGTAGTCCATGGTGGGGTCCAGGCTCTGCCAGTCCCTGCAGGGGAGAGAGAAGGTTCCCTTAGGTGCTGGGATCCAGAGGCATTCCGGGAGTGCATGTGTCCCTCCTGACGCGCACTGCGACACTGGGAGGCTGAGGACTGCCCCTCACAGGTACATGTCCCCTACTCACTGTCCACAAGTGCTAATTCGCACGGCCGCACAATCTCTCACTCAGCGGGAAACTGCAAATCTGCCCCTTGCCAACCGTATAAGAGAGAGGGGGCTCAGTCAGACCTTGTGATTTCAGTTCCCTCTCAAAAAACACTCTTTCTAAAAGGTTTTAAAATGACAACTTATCTGGTGAATAAAAAAACCTTTTCATAGGATGAAAGGAAGCAGACCCATTAAAGATCATAATACCGACAAAGGTAACTGTTATTGGTCTGAATAAAAAGACTGTCTACTTTAGCTTCCTGTTGTCCTCTTCTTTGACATGTAGCTCCTCTTAAACATTAAACACAGAGGGTTAGAATTCATGTCCCATATCCTGGAACAGTGATCAGGAATATTAATCCAAAGATTCTTACACAAAATTTCCCACAAGGCTGGGGGACAAAAGCAAGCAAAGATCAAACAGAAAAAAACAGCCAGGAAGTGTCAGAAAAGAGTTTAAGTTTGTATAAATCAGAATTAACTTTGACTAATGGGTAGAGTGAAACTTACCTACATGCCCTACTGATAACGTCCTGCTCTTTTCTCTCAGTAATCATATTGTCAGAAACAGGTGGGTGAAGCCTCAGGACGACAGAGCGCCTGGTCCCTCTCCCAGCATGCAACGCAGGTCCTGTGCTGCGGCAGTCTGCTCCCGTCACCCGCACAGGACACGTTCAGCTTTCATCTAGAAACTTCCGGCTCAAATCTTATGATTCTTTCATCTCCTCTTACACAAAAACCTGCCTTTATTTTCCTCAGGGTGGGTGGCTGGGCGTAACAGCCCCAGTGAATAAAGTTCATAGTGGTTCCTCATTGAAGTCACGCTGCTCAAAAAAAAAAAAAAAAACAGGTTTTATGATGTGTGTGTCTGCAAGGCCCCACGTGAGGGTTTGGGACAGGACTCTTCCTGACCCCATCGTCAGGTTCAGCCTGAAAAAGAACCCTTGTGATTTAAAATATCCCGTTTAATGTCCTCCTGTTTTGGGCCTTTTATGCACAAATGGACATTTCCCACAGAACGTAATGAAGGGTTAGCCAAACAAAAGAGCTTTTCTTTCCGCTTGTATTTGCGCCAAGCAATCACTGTATTGTGCTGCAGAAAATAAACTGGTATTGTGCCTAACCGCTGACTCTTGCCACCCCTCACCGCCTGACCTGATGATCAGCACTGGGAGACAGCAGGCTGTAAATGATAACCTGCGCACGGCTGTGCGTCCACGTGGCCGCGTCTGTGTTCAGACAACCTCTTAACGAACGCTCAATCTGACACGTGTAGTTTTCACGGTACAGCAACATTTGGGTCTTACTGTGGCTCACTCTCCCATGTCATCGCATAGCTCTGGCAGCAGGGGGAGCCGCTCTCCAAAAAAGGTGATAGCTATGCATGTCCAGAAAGGCTCTTCGGTAATCAGGTCTTATCTAAAATATTCTGCTAGCAAAATTTCATATGGCCCTGCCACCTCACACGTTCAGGGGGGAGTGCTTGAATTCCGACTTTTTGCTGTGTGAGTTTGCACGTTCTTCCCGTATCTTCCAGGTTTCCTCCCACAGTCCAAAGGCAGGCAGTTAGGCTAATTGGCATCTCTGACTTTCCTGTGTATTTGTGTTCTGTGATGGGCTGGTATCCAAGGTGTACCCCCGTCCTCTGCCTGGGCTGTCTGGAATAGGCTCCAGACCTCCCATAACTGCTCAGGATAAGCATGTGGAAGATGGATGAGTAAATAATCAGGACATGCCTTGGATTCCATGGAAACTACTGTTTCTCTTAAAAGTTAAGGCTAATATGGGGTCCTTTCTTGAATATGATTCAAAATCTGTGAAAATACAGCTTTACCGCTACTTTTATTCAGATATGGATTTACAGGGTATTGGTTGTTAGTTTCACTATGACATCATTAGCTGTACAAATTCACAATGCGCGTGTAGATTATTTTTGGCGATGTCATGCAAATTTTTCAATAAAAAGATCTTGATCCAAAAAAAAAAGTTAAGGCTGCATTTCATTAAGCACATGTACGACCTATCGCCATCACATGACTGTCACAATTGATCTGCTTGCCATCGCTTTTGGCAAAAGTGTAAATTAAAGAGTGTTAATGTAATGTAGAGCTCAACGAAATTGCTGGTGACGAATATCTGGAGCCTGGCGCTTTCGGTGAGGTTCTGCTCTCGTTTCTTGTAAGCGTGAAGCGCTGCCTGCAGCCCGAGGTGCCGTCTGACGTCCTGTGTGAGCACCGGGCTGATAAAGGCCTCAGCGCCACATCAGTAACTGTGTTTACGCAAAGCTCTGAACGTGGAGGCAGATATGGGAAGCGGCACCTGGCCCTTAGTCATAAAGGCCGGCTGCTCGCAAGTCATCGATGGCAGACATCTGCCGCAAACACAGGTCAGGTGCCAGAGCGGGCTCTTTACGCCACAAAGCTGGCCTTGGGTCTTTGGTGATTATTTCCGATATCTTTAAGACAACTTTCCAAAAAAGGACGGCCTGACACCGGAATCCCTGCAGGCTGTTCCGTCAACAGTCAGCGTTGTGGCTCCCAACACGGACACTCATCTGATACTGGATATGTGCTGGAAAACGGCACACAAAACATCCAGCTATGGCAGTGAGAAACA
Organism: Mormyrops attenuatus; assembly: GCA_026777985.1. NCBI lineage: Eukaryota > Metazoa > Chordata > Actinopteri > Osteoglossiformes > Mormyridae > Mormyrops > Mormyrops attenuatus. The sequence goes on from JAODKC010000036.1 coordinate 24,226,335, forward strand.
CACAAACACTCTTATTTGCCTGCAGAGTTTTGGGTATCCAGCTCTACCATTCACTTCCCCACACAGCCCTCTTTCCCCAGTATCTAACCTGCTTCCTGTCCTTAACCTTGTTTCTGCTGGGAAAAGTTTTATTGCCTTTCTACAGCAAGCCTGGTCTGTATACAAACTGAATGATGAGTACAGTACTGCAAGACCCAAAAGAGAGAGATTACAGCCCAGAGAGCTGGGGGTATGGGGCATACAGCGACATCGGAGTAGCTTTGTATGACATTAAAATTGACAAATCGGATGGCAAGTTCCAGAAAAGAGACCAAATAGTCTCAACGGGATTTAAATTGTCAGAAATGTCATATAGAATCTCTCTCTGTTGAAATAACATTTACACACTAGTTCTGGAGGTTGGACTGAACCGTCACCAATTATTACCTCACAGTAGCAGCTGTAACAGGATATATATTACCAGTATTAAGAGTCAAAGGCTTATTACATGATCCTATAATCTACACAGTATTTGGCAGTTTATTTTTATTTTTACCACCAAGAATAAAAAAACATTTAAGTTCCTACCAGTGCAAAACGTCTGAATATTAAAAATACAAAAGCAAATTACACTGAATTGTCAACAAGTGGATAAATCATGTTTAAATACGTAAAATGTTTTTCACCAGAATCAAAACCAGCATGTGTTTAACAAAAAATTTAAAAAGTAATCTGCTGAACATAGACCTTAAATGCTAGAGAACATGAATAGGACAGGACTCCTTTTTTCATTCAGACTATGCCTAGTGAGCAGTGAAAAGGAACAATGGCGTCTCCTAGCTGTGCACCTCATCGCTAATTGCTAATAGACTCTATAGACTCTGATGTTCTCCTCCAGGTAAACAAAGGACCTACCTCATACTCTAAACACAGCATCCGACCTGCAAGGCAAGAAGTGTCCATCTTAAGCCGTAACTCCTGTTAGGGGTAGCAGGTAAAGTGCCTTTTGGACATATTTCCGAACTGTTAGCTTCCTCTGTCTGCTTCTAGGGTTACCTGAGCTGCGCTCTATGTGAAATATGAAAGCTTGCCTTTTCAGAAGGTGCTATCAGATCCTTGAAGAAGCGACCGCACCTTGGGATCCCCCTTAGAACCCCCTCATGCCTCCCGCTCTGAGCCTAGGTGCTGGAGTCTCTGCTGCTGTTAAATGGCAGCGCCGCTCCCTGGTGCTGTGTGCAGCCAA
>JAODKC010000036.1:24227656-24266956 GCA_026777985.1 Mormyrops attenuatus
CCCCCCCCCCCCCCCCCCCCCCCCCCCCCCCCCCCCCCCCCCCCCCCCCCCCCCCCCCCCCCCCCCCCCCCGGTTGTCACAGAAACCCAGGTTTTGTATGAGGTCATCGGTAACACTGTTAGTCTATATGGGGAGATTTATTTTCTGGCCTTGGTCCATTATTACCATCATGGTACCACTGCTTTGCTCGATACAGAACAAAACGCCTTCTCCGCTAACCTTTAAACGTCACATGGCCAATAACTGGGAAAACATAATCAGTGAGAAGGTACTCCTGACGTTGCTCACCCTCGCATGGCCGCCGGACTCCACCCACATAATGTCTGCCTAATGCTCAGCGCCCCGGACATTGCTCGCCCTCGCACGGCTGCCGGACTCCAGCCTCACAGCGCTTGCCTATTGTTCAACGCCCCTGACGTTGCCTGGCCTCGCACGGCCACCGGACTCCAGCCGCACAACGCCTGCCTAATGCTCAGCGCCCCTGACGTTGCTCGCCTTCGCACGGCCGCCGGAGCCCTGCCGCACAGTGCCTGCCTAATGCTCAGTGCCCCGGACGTTGCTCGGCCTTGCACGGCCACCGGACTCCAGCCGCACAACGTCTGTCTAATGCTCAGTGCCCCGGACGTTGCTCAGCGCCCCTAATGTTGCTCGCCCTCAAACGGCCACCGGAGTCCTGCCACACAGCGCCTGCCTAATGCTCAGTGCCCCTGACGTTGCTCACCCTCACACGGCCGCCAGAGTCCTGCCGCACAGCGCCTGCCTAATGCTCAGCACCCCTAGCGTTGCTCGCCCTCGCACGGCCGCCGGAGTCCTGCCGCACAGCGCCTGCCTAATGCTCAGCGCCCACAGGGCTGTCAGGAGAGCAACTCTGCCTCTGAACCGACACTCTGAGAGTCTGTCTTATCTCTGCTCACGGTCTGGGGGCTAATATTTGGGTCTCTGTCTGGGCCAGCTACGCACCGAAGTGACACAGACCAAAACAAACCTCTACATCAACGCCCCAATACTTTAAACTCTTTTGTCTGGTAATAGAGGTTAAGTAGTAGATTAACATAAAAATATTAACATACATAAATCATAAAAGGAACACTTCATATATTGCACTTATCAATATCTATGTTGTGTTTTTTGGACGTTAATTCTTTTTCGTCTTTTGGTGATTATTGAATAAGACTGATTAATGTTTTTCAGATTTCCTTCATCCTCAAAGAGCTGTTGCATCTTAGATTAAGATGTTTCAAGCTACTGCTTTAAGATGGAACTGAGGTGGTGGCATTGCAGGTGAACTCCTGGATGAACAGGATGACACAAAGCAGAAATGGAGCACTCCCATTCACCGGGCCGATAGAGCGCTGTTTTAGGGCTTGGAGCTTGACTGGATCCAGTTAACCTCAGATAACATCTGGCCAGTGTCACTGACTAACTTGGTTGAGATGGAATGAAGCATGAAGCAGACCAGACTGTGAGCCAGTGCTGGCTAGCGGACGGTGATTACATCTCAGCCGACCTTGTTAGTGTGCCGTTTGAAGGATCTGCCTGAGATTCACAGCAGGCAAAGAGCCTGAAGTTTGTTTTGTCTTTTCTGATGTTGACATGTGACATATTTTGATTTTCAAAATTTACTTGGATACACTTTGCCCTTCTAAAGAGAGAGCTGAAAATCCTGGATTGGCTTCGAAAGGACATTGATGTCTTGAGACAGTTAGTTATTTGTAGTTGTTAGTACTAGTAATCTTTCATGGAGAGGGACGTGACCTGACAAGGATGTGGGTGAGGGGTGTGTCACTAATTACATATTTAAACGTTGTATACTGTATAAAGAGCAAATTTCCAAAACTAAATCAGTTAATTTATTTGTTTGTTTGTTTGTTTATTCTGGGTTGAGACAGACAAGACCTAAATTCAGGCTTCCTCATCATATGTTACAGTGCAAACCAAAATGCACTCACTCCTCAATAAATCCAATGAACAGCTTTTGTTCATTTTCAAAACTCTCAAAGTCCACAGAAATTTTCTTGAAAACGTTTGGGAAATTTGCCCTACATATATTATACTGAGACATGACTCTGGCCAGGAGAAGCATTTGGGAGATGGATGGATGGATGGATGGATGGATGGATGGAAGGAAGGAGGAAGTCACTAATACCAAAGACCACATCTCAGCAGGATCCAGCAGGCTCACAGCTTGTTTCCAAAACTTTGCAGGTGTCACCATCTCTAAGCGTAACTTTCCGGGATGGTGTTTCGTAAGCAAAATGAATGACATAACGAAAGCATGAGCAAGAAGGGGTGTGGGCTGCGGTCACCTGTTGGTGGGGGGGTACTCCATGTCAGCTGGCGGGGGCCCGTGTTCCACGATGACGTTGTGGATGAGCTGGGGGGACCGCAGGCACGAGCGGGCTGGCAGGGTGCCCGTGTGGCCACGTGTGTCCAAGGCCCAGGCCGGTGAGGAGCCCTTCTTCTTACGGGGGAGGGTTCCGTGGATGGAGACGCCCCGGAACCTGGGTTCCACGTCGAGGACAGCTGGCCGACTGCTGAGCAGATCCATGGAGGAGGCCAGAGAGCACTGGCGGTCCGTGTGGACGTTCCGCGGCAGACTGGCAAACCTCCCCTGTGACATCATCCTCAGCTCTGCGGATCATTTACAGAAAGAGCAACAGCATTATGACATCACACACAGAACAAACAACATTATGACATCACATTTGTTGAAAGTATGGGCACTTAAGCTTATCGGAGCATAGTTATTTTTTATGAAACTAGGTGTCAGAGTTTCACTCCGTCACAGCTGTCATCAGTCTCAGATGACCTTTAACCTCTGTTTATTTTTACTGCTGTGTTCAGTGCATGCACAATTAGCACTGCAGGACAGGCAGGCTGCACTGTACGCCTGCAGTGATGAGATGTGCTGGAATGGCCTCAGGCTGAGCTCCTTGGTGCCTTAACCACAAGCCAGCAGATTGGGATCTCTCCCAAAACATGTTTACCTCAGCATTCCTCGTCAAGGCCGGGACGCCGCTAATTGTAGCGCTGGGATAAAGAATCTACTCACAGAGAAGACGTGCTTATTCATTACTGCTGCCTTTCCAACACCACACAACCAGGGAACAGACTAGTAAAATCTGGGGGTTTGGCCCCTCCCCTTCATAGCCGCCCCCAGTGTTTTCTTCACCTGTTCTTGGGAACATCTTTTTTAAAATATAGTATAATACAGGGGTCTCCAGTGGCAGTCCTGGACAGCTTGGTTCTTTCCCTATTCCACCACACCTAATTCAACTCCAGAAATGGGTGGTAATTAGCAGAGAAGCTGAATCAAGTGAGTTAAACGAGGGGAAACCCCAAAAATGTGCAAGGCTGGGGCTGGAGACCCCTGATATAAAACTTTAATTTTTTATAACTTAAGGCAGGGGTGCCAAACTCCAGTCCTGGGGGGCGGAGCCCTGTGTAGCTTAGTTCTTTCCCTGTTCCACCACAAATGATTCAGCTCAAGAGTGTGGTAATTAGCAGAAGGACCTGAATCAGGTGTGTTAATTGAGGGTGAACCCCAAACTGTGCAGGGCTCCAGCCCTCCGTGTCTGGAGTTTTAAACCCCGGGACTAAGGCTTAAAACTCAGATCTGCAGGTGGTTTTGAATTTGTGAAGCTTTAAAAATACACATTCCATCCTCTGGTTTGTTTGATACGTTACAGTTTTACAGATTTAAAGGAAAATAAGCACATAGCACACAGGTGTCAGATTCCAGTCCTGGGGGGCCAGAGCCCTGCACTTTTTTGGGTTTCCCCTCGTTTAACACACCTGATTCTACTTCTTGTGCTAATTACCACATAGCTGTTGAGCTGAATCATTTGTGGTGGAACAGGGAAAGAACTAAGCTACACAGGGCTCCGGCCCCCCAGGACTGCAGTTTGACACCCCTGACATAGCAGCAAGAGCTTATTCCTAATGAAAAAAAGTGCAAAGAATGAGCAGGTACCTTCATGCACCGACCTTCTTATGGATGCAGCTCCCCAGAAAGAGAGACTAAGTAAAGCCCAGTGACCCAGGCAGCAGCTGAGCGCAGAAAGTGCGCTGACCTCTTTAACCACCACCATCATCCCCATTCAGCGCACACTCAGTCACACACTGAGGCACAGGTGCTGCGTTTTAGGGTGTGAAACTCAATCTCCCCCTCCAAGGGGCACTCTCTCACTGGAGGTCCAGGCGATGAAGACATTTTTGGGCGGGGCAAGATTTCAAAGCTGTCTCAAACACTTACTGATGGTTAAATAAAAGCCTCCTACCAGGAGTCAATGGGCATTGCCATCCTATACCATTTCTAGGCCAGGATGATCGAGGCGCTAGGTCTCCGCTAGAGTTACACATGCTAGACTGTGGGATTCACACGGGTTTGGAAGTGCGGGTGACTTATGCTTGTTTCTTAGTGAGTACAGTGGAGATCCTCAGCCCAGCGTGTGATTCAGGCTTTCACAAGAAAGAAAAACACACCTATTTTCCATGAACCCAAACCAGGTGACCTCATGTGACATCACTCTGTACGGCACTAATGCATTAAAGGAGTTTTAGCAGCAAAAGACAGTGTGAACAGGCAGAGGCAGATATTAAAAAATAAATACTAAGATGGGTTATAAATATAATTCTGACTAAGGTATCTGTGATACCTTAATGCTTTTTTTTCTCCACAGCATGTACAAGTATAAAATGTAATGTAGACCTTAAATGTATCAAGTAACCAGTGAAATATTTTGAAATCTCTATGACTGATTCATTGTTACGCCTTATGTAAAACTACCCAAGTCTGGTCAGATGCAGACCAATAACACGCCTCCTCGTACAGAGTTAGACATCCTTGCCCTAAAACTCCGCCACGGTCTAATCTCTTTGGGCTCACGTCTGATTGGCTGCCGTGGCCCAACCCCCATGGAGTGCCGGCATACAAGCTCTCAGTTGTTCTGTCAGATGAGCGTGGTCCTTCAGGAATGCCGCTGAATAACTTGTCCCCCCACCCGCCTGTGTGCGGCTGCTGACCTGAACAATGACATCAGGGGTTGCCCCTGGGGGCGGGGGGGGGGGGGGGGGGGGGGGGGGGGGGGGNNNACTCTCCCCACACACCATCACAGGGTCTATCAGACATGTGCTTTTTGATCTGGACCTGCTGCTGCCCTGCACTCACACCATACTTGATGATTTCCTGCCAGTGACATCATTCTCCATACCATCCAGTGCAACATGGCTGAAGTCTCTCCCAAAGTTTGCATTATGCAGCTCAAACCCAACCCCCCCCCACCTTTTCATCCTGCATCTAAGCTGTCTGTCCTGGTGGAGGTCTGTGAGATCTGGGGCCCCTCGCAGAAGCTGCAAGGCAGCACCACGCCATAGATGCGACACTCTGGCCAGGTCACATGATGTGCAGACTTGAGCCAAATGTACCCACAGACCTTTTTAGTAATTTCTAATTTACCAGTCATACTGGTGGCATCCAAAAAAAGAAGAGAGCCTTTTTCATTGTTTGGGTCTCCAAGCCTATTCCTGCCCCCAGCATTCTGTTGGGAAGCCGGAGAATTAATGAATTCAGACCTGAGCTGCACAGACAATGGAATCAACAAGTGTGGAGGGTTATGGGAGGAGGAGGTGAGGAGGCAGCTAGGAAGAGGAGGAGGCAGCTAGAAGGAGGAGGAGGTGAGGAGGCAGCTAGAAGGAGGAGGTGAGGAAATATCTAGGAAGAGGAGGAGGAGGTGAGGAAATATCTAGGAAGAGGAGGAGGAGGTGAGGAGGCAACTAGGAAGAGGAGGAGGTGAGGAGTCTGCTAGGAGAAGGTGAGGAGGCAGCTGGAAGGAGGAGAAGGCGGGGGGGCTGCTGGAAGGAGAAGGAGGTGAAAAGTCAGGTGGAAGAAGAAGACAGACAGCTAAAATAGGGAGGTGAGGAATCAGCTCAGAAGGTGGAGGAAGTAAAGAGTTAGATATAAGGAGGAGGCAAGGAGGCAAGTGGGAGGAGAAGGAGGAGGTGCTGGATGGAAGTGGGGAAGCTGGGTAGCTCTGTAGGATGCTCATGCCCACTTCGGCTTGTCACCCATAGCTCAGACACTCCTTACAAAATCTGTTTTACTCCTCTGAACTCTTCCAGTCTCTCCATTCAGGTCCTGGCTCACCCTCACCAGATCCACATCTTCAGGGGGCTCAGGCAGCCCACGCTGCAAGGCTTATCAGCAAAAAGGGGAAGTTTAAAAATAAAGAGCAGGCTGAGCCAATAGGCTGCGGCGCAGGGTGGCCCGGTGCCCCAGCGGCCCGGTGCCCCGGCGTCCTTCCGTTCGTGCGTCAGCAGCACACGCTTTGGAGGCACATGTGACAAGCCTGGCCCCCTAATTACTCCTCTGAACTGGGGAGCTCGTTAAAGAGAAAACACTGAGGCAAGAAAAAATGCGAAGTGCAGATAAGCAGGCGAGACGCGGGGAAACAGCAGCAGCATACAGCGGCTACATGCAGACGCAGACAGGCAGCGCAGCCAAGATCAGCCACCTTACTCTTTACTGCCAAGGGGAACAATAACTGTGAGTGTCACATGATACTGCTTTCACGTCTTTGCATTGTTGAGACTGGGAGGGGGGGGGTATAAATGGCCTCTTCTTGTGTTGGTGGGAAGGGCCCCCCCCACCAGAGCGGCTTTCAGCCAGCATGACTGCATGTGACATATTAATCATAAAGTCATTAGTCATTAAAGCAGGCTGCCCTGGTGATACCTCACTCATGCACACACACGCAGGATGAGCTGCCGCACTGCCTTTGTGTCGTTTAGTTTACGCTCAGTAGTTCTGTTTCCTCACTCTGCTTGCCACCCGTCACATGAAACGGCTCCTCAGATAATCCGTCATTATCCCAAATTGCCTGTATCCCACAAAGCCTGTCCCACAATGCCATTCCCAAACAGGCTTGTCCTACGTTGCTTCAAATTATATGACTGAAAACTTCAAGCTCACACCATGAGATTCCTGTCAACATTTCCAGCTCCAAAGCCGTATCTGCCCTTTACTTATTAAAATTACCCAATGTGTGTTCGTCTTGCCAGTTTGTAAGAATCAGATATTGCATCTTCTATTACTCTTATTGTTAACGCTCATTTTTAAATGCCTTGAGAAGTTTCAGTTTACACACCAGCAAGATTCCAGGACTATTAAATGTAGAATTTGCACAGTTCCTTACCCAAAAAAGAATAAGTGCATTTGAACTGTCTTTCTGTGTCATTCCACCTCGAGCTGTTTACCCTGCACACCTAAGGCAGAAGGTGCACCTCTGACGGACTGACCCCAGAGCAGATCCATCACCACAGCTTACCTGTCTCTTAACTTCTGTAAAATCCAGTTGGAGTGTTTGTCTAGTTCTAGAGGACTAAGTCACATTCCACAATCTTGCACGTGCTCAGGCGGGCCCCCAACAGCAGGAATACCACGCGATCTCCTCCCCCAGTGCTGGGCACTGCAGGTCCAGTTGAGCCCTGTTGTGCTACGCTGTGCCGGTGTTCTGGCCCCTCCCGAGTCAGTGCACTCTCTTCCCCCTCTCTGCCCCAGCTTGGTGGGACCGCCCCTCGACTGCAGTGATTTATAGCTTTCTAGCCACACCCTCCACAGTGGCGGAAACAGAGGGAGATCAGAGAGCCAGGCCAGTCCAGGCCCCGCCCCCAACACCAGGCCCACTGGCCCACTCTCTGCTAGATGGTAACCGTTTCACCCATGAAAGTTTATAACTTTACCCAAACTTTCACACTGTCACGCAGTGCTCTCTCACAAGGCAGTCACACTGCGTATTAATGCTGCATGTGCCACTAAGAGAAAGGCTTATTCTCCAGTTACATTGACAACAAAGCTGGAAAGATCGCATACGATAACATAAATCCAGGAAAAAAAGAATCTGCGGCTAAATCAGCTCTCTTCTGCCCTTATCTGTTCAGAGCTCTTCAGCGTGGGCCACAGTAAACAGCATGTTTTGTCTGTTCCTCCTACAGCAGCTTCACACCAACGCCATGCCCCGTGACATAGGGGGCAGGCGCTGTGTGTTTTTTGTTTCATGTCGTACACTGACACTCCTGCGCCGCCTGGATGCCTGTATGGTCCCTTCTTATTACATTCAACAGGCGGGCGTCCAGGCAGCTAATAAGAGGCACTGTTTAAAATAAAGTCCGCATAGCAGATGGCAAATGAGCCGCACTCTCCTTTGCGGCACATTTACTCGTTGCCCTGTCACTCATTCCGTGGCCAGAAGGTTTATGGCCTGAGCCTTCCTGCTCACACACTGACCTTATCTGATGCTCTGCGTCCCCAGGCTGCTGAGCCACCGCAGCCCGTTCAGCTAGGCACCGCAGGAGCGGCTCACCTGGCCTTCAGCAAGGCCGGCCGCTTCGCAGGGCAGATGCTATCAGTCTGGGTGCTGAATTCTCTATAAGTGAAACGTGTCTTTTAAAGGGAGGCTTCATTATTTTGGCAAATATTTTGGAGATTCTTGTACTCTGAGATGCTGAAATAAACCGTACCCTGCCATTGTTATCAGGACGGGCTCCAGACCTCCATAACCCTGCATAGGACAAGTGGGTATGGAGATGAATGGAATGAATATTAATCAGAGGTATATAATTCAGGTCCAGAAAGTAAAAATCCAGACCAAGATTGTGTTTAAACCAACCAGTTGAGTAATCTGTAACTATGACTCTGTATACTCAACTGGTTGGTTGAAACAATATCTCGGTCTTTTTTTTTTTACTTTCTGGACCTGAACTATCCACCTCTGGTATTAATAAGCTTTGAACATAAAAAATAAACTTCAAATAGCTTTTTTTCTCAGAACTAAAGTTGGGGACAAAATACTTAATCCTGAAAACTTTCCGGGAATTTGCTGATCCCTGACTTCCAACCAAAAACCAAGTATTTAGTCATTCATGACTCATGAAGAGACACAGATCACAGAGATGATCATAAACTGCTGGACAGTCTGTGATGGGTCAGTCACTAAAGAAAGTATTTAATAAAAGTACCAGCCATAGCATTGTTAAGAATACTTTGTTTTGGTACTTCGGGTCAGATCTCCTTGATCACAGGAACCAAAGCTGAAAGAAACAGCTTTAAACAAAACGCAAATGAGACTCAAACGACCCCATTAGTTGTCAGCATTTCCTTGGATGTTCTGACCGTTTTAGACAGCTCAGAAAAGCTAAACTTTAAAATGAAACAAAACGGAATAAATAAAGTTTATTCTGCAGTGTGATGGACAGGTACCGGAAGTGCCTAAAATTGTAGATAACTATGTGAATTTAGTAGATACACAGGCAATTCATAGTTTTGTCAGAACTTCAGATTTTTGTGATACTTATTTTTGTATGTATTTATGTATTTCTTTGTATTTGAATATATTTACTTCCTTCAATTGAAACTATGATTTTCAATATTTTCACTTCAGTCCCAAGTCCCATTTTTTTATCCAGGATTAAAAATGCAAATCTCAACCCATGGAAACCTAAGGAGGCACGTCGACATCCTTGGTGATGCTGAGACATGCTATCTTTGGATCAGAGTCTCAGCTGAACCCGGCGTGGAATCTTCTTACCATGGTAACTAATGTTTTCCATCAGGCATAAATAACAGCTCATCTGCATGCTCCTGCATGACCAAACATCATCTGGCCTCTCATGTTACTCCAAATTGTCACCAAGCAGAGGTCAAGAGATGATTTAAAGGGGAACAGTACATGATAATCAAAAGTGTGAATGATGAGATACTGTTAAGGGCTTGGACTACCAAATACAGAAGTGCGAATACTTCAGATGGTACTGTACTGAAGTCAACCAATGCACAACTTCAGTCATTATCTACTTGCAGAAGGTGTTTCAAGATATTTTGGCAGCACTCTTACAGTGACTTATTGTTTATTTATGTGAAACACTTCAGCTGACTTCAGACAAAATTGGCATAATCAACATCATTCTGACAATATGACATCCAATGACGCGTAGTCACCACAGCGATCGCTGTTTTGGTGCACTGCCTGTATAGGAAGCCCCAAGGTGAACTTCATTTGATCTGATCTCTCACACTGTCCACGATTGGCTGACTTAAATGCGATGCCATGGGGTTGGTCAGCAGGACTAATTATGCAGTTACCAGTATGCTTTACACCACACCACAGTTCAAATATTGTAAGTTAATATATATATTTGAGTATATCTGCTAATAGTAAATTACATAACCATGGACTGTTTACCGTGAAATGTGTGTGCTTTGTTATAACTGATAACTGTAATTATTGTTTAAATTGTTGGCCTCACTGTCTGTGCTTGCTAGTATCAGACCAATAGTGGCTGTTAACAAAGAGAGCAACTTTAATTTCATTGTGTCCAGATGTGGTGTGACTGATCCTGGACAGGGGTCCCAAGTACCTCAGGGCAGGAGGACACCCAAAATGCACAATGGAAACCCACACAACTAGAAAGTAGGACCTGGATCAGAACCCACAACCCTAGTGGTGGATGTTAACAATGCTACCTACTGAGTCACCAGGCTGCCCTTGATGAATGCTAATGAATAATTAGGAAAGATTCTGTAAGAATGACAACAACGTATTCCCCAGACAGCCCTGTCACCGCTCCCCCCTTCTAATTTCCTCTCACACCCCAAACGGCTATAATTTCTAGAATTACTGGAAGGATCATACGGAAATGTAAAAGCCAATAAATGTGTTTGTACCTAAATGCTCTGAGCCCTAGCCATGACAGGTAACTCTGAAACTACACATTCATTTTTATTGCACATTCCGTTTACATGCCAGTTTGCACAATATTTCCTCACCAGGTAGGTGGTTACCTGTATTTCTTAATGTAGTCCTACTTTGTCTGACTTGTCTTAATGTAATCAGGTTCACCAGCCTGTTCTTTCATGTTCCACAACTGACAAGAATAAGGCCAAAATGACACGATCAAATTCCATCATGATTAATTTTCCTGAGCCGGGGGTTCACCTAAGATGAAATTTGCCCAACAAACATACCACAGTATAAGGAAAATATCATCATAATGCCACCCAAGGCTACCATATACACACTCCCCACCTTTCCAAAAAATCTTGATTTAGTTAAATTCCCCCATGATAAATTTTGCTGATTTCCCTATGATAAATTTTGCCGACCAGCTACTGGACCGCTACTGATAAAATTTGCCGAGGGGGGGTAGGCTGAACATTACAACATTCAGAAAATCATCCATCCATTAAAAATCGAACATAGTAATAAAACAAAACAAAGTTATCCTGTATATAAGTCATATGCAGTCACCCTTCCCTTTGCTGCCACTAAGCAGCATTGCTTCAATTTTCGGAGCAATTTGTCTTAAAATTTGAACACTTCCAGATCGTTACCCATACAGCGCACAGCTTGAAAAAGATCCTTTGACTAATTCCTGAGTTATCACACTAATGGAATTAAGTGCCATTTTGTTTGCCATCGCTAAGCGATCTGTTAAAATATTTTATCCATTCCAGTTTATCACATCGACAATGTGTCTGCACCGTTTGAATAAGGTCTGTCAAATACTTTTTGAGTTATTGCCTAACGAGGACGTGTCGCTGGCAGTGATGGTGGACTGGCCCCAAAAGCATATGTATTCCCTGACTGAGGAATACAGATACATATAGGAAATGAGCATGATTAAAGAAATCTAATACAAAATGATCCTGAAACATTCCAAAGTTAAGCACTGTTTTCACAGTACCGCAAACCATGCAATTGCCCATATATTGCTGTGGAATTTGTGTTATCATTTCATTCGTTTTGTTCACTCTCTGCTGTTTCCTTGTTTTTGCACTTGCAGAATGGAATCTGCATTCCCATTTTTATCACCCGGACATGTGAGGATTGCCTCGTCTTTATTCATTTGTTCACTCCATTCATCTGTTCCCCGATTTCCTCTTCAGTGAGTCAGACCTTGTGTCTCCCTCCTTTGGTGACAGCCTCCCGGCTGTTCACTGGAGTCCACATTCAGGTTTGTGGGTGCTGCTCCTGTGCACACTGCCAGCTCTTTGTCCTCTGCTCTGAGGATCTCTTTTCTGCAGTGCAGTTAAGGGGAGCACAGATCTAGCCTAGAGGGGCAGCTCTCAGGCACCTGACATGTCAGTGAAGCTGCAGCACAACAGCCCCAATGCTAAGCTCCCTCTCCTCCATCAGGATGACATATCAGGGTCCCACCTAAACAAAACTAGCATTTGTAGTCCCCAAAATAATGCTAACCTGCTAATGCTAAACACATTTACTAGTACTGGTTTTCTCAGCTGGGCTTAATAATGCAGTATGAAATATCCTATATACACACCCTGTATGTATTTGTAGAGTATATTGTTCATTTAAAATATTGAATTATTAATTATTATTAGATGATAAAATTTTTTATTATTGTCTGAATAACAACGTGACCATGTACGGGAAACATAGCCACTGGAAATGGATGGATGGACAATCTGGAAAGCATAATATCTTTATCTCTGTATTTTGATAATAAATGTTTCATATTTTCAGTTCATTCTTATTTATTTTCATAAAGATCTGTAGAGAAAAGTGGTTCTCATATGAAAATTGAATCAGGCCCTAGTGCCCTTTAAAGAGTTATTAATTAATGTTCTTAATGCTAACCATAAGTTAATACTTAGCTTAATACTTTTGTTATAATAACAAAATAACTGCCACCTGCTTTTTTATTTTTATGATAAAAGAGAAAGATGAAAAAGGTCAGTTGTTAAATGGACATTTAACACACTTCAACAGGCAACCCTGGTCATGTGTCCCCCACCTCTGCTGGCTTAGGGCTCCTAGCAACAACTCTGATGCCTTTGGAACATGTCACACTAAAAGTGTACAGATTAATGAGTAAATGGATACCAGTGTTACCGAAAAGCCCCCTGCACATGGTTCACGGTCCCTCACCCTCACCCCCTGCTGAAGGGAAGTTGGCGGCGGCTAGGACAACGTCTAGGACAACGTCCTGGCAAAATCCTGCCAAGGCTGAGCCTGTTAACCAAGCCAGTGATTCTAAGTGCGAATCTCCTTATTGCATGCTACCCATGTGCCGCAAGCAAGCAGTGGCCTGCCTGCAATCCGTACCGACAATTTATACACGCTCCCTTAGCGTTTAATTACACGGCGAGGCTCACTGCTGCAGGCCAGGCTGCTGGCTCTGCACCCAGCGCTGGGTGACGAGTGCATAATCACCTGTTGGACACTGGGATGCGCTCCCACTACCCGTGGCTTCCTCTGAGCCGGGGGCGGGGGCTGGGGCATGTCATTGTGTCTCCATGGCAGGCGGAAACAGAGCCGCGGGCTATTTGTGTTTACTGTAATGAGGTGTTATGTCTTTCTTTCCTGGCAGCCAATCAGCACTCCCCTCTTTGACCGTATTTATATTCTGATGAATTTCCTGTTCTCCTGATTACCTTCACTGAGACCCTAATATCACGGTAATAATCACTGTAATACCCAGTCACCATGTAACATTAATCCCAGTTCAATGGCACGCTCTGGATTAGGAGCCAAACAAAGGATGCACATGAAGGAAATTCAGCCAGTAAGTGCTCTTGACTTCAAAGAAGATAGTGACTACTTAGTGTTTGGGCAGATTATGAGGAGCATTGTCATTAAGAGGGCATGCGGTAGCTCCTCTGGGTGGTCTACAGCGCTGTAGCAGATGGAGATTTCCTTCTCAGAAGGTTATGCCATTCATCTCGTACCCCTGGACCGGTGAGGTTCAGCGTGTGGGTACAGCAGTTCCCACCGTATGATCCCGGCCTTCGCGTTAATGCCTAATAAGCTCTTTTCCCTCTCAGACCAGACACCCTGTCAGGCACAAGCAGCCCAACATAAACAGAGCACAGGAGGCGGGAAACACAGCAAACAGGGCCTGACCGTGGTCTGTAAAAACAGGCCTGGCAGATCTAGCCGATAAGAGCCGGTCCTGTTTGGTCAGCCGTGTGGATTTTGGAGTAAAGTGAGCGATTCTGCTCCGCATAAAACACCCATTTCCCCCCCGTGTTGTTTTTGCATCAGTCTAAACAAAGAGAAAGGCTGCCATATCAAGTCCTAATCCTGTTTTTGGCCCTGCATTGCCCCAAATGGCATCACCCTGCGATTCTGAAGTGACACCTTGTGAGGGTACTTGTTTGTATTCGCACCCTTTTTAGCAAGAGTAGCCAATTCAATGGCCTGACTCAAACGCACTGGCAAGTTATCTGATCCTTACTTTCATACAAATGGTGGAATAAACCACTAGTGAGGTGTAGATCTTGCTGAGACTTACCCACAGCCCTCTCGCGATCCTGCAGCACCTGGATGCTGGACAGCATGTGCACTCGATGCACGCGGTTGTGGACGCCCAGCTGCTGCAGGTCCAGCTCCGTCAGGCCCAGCAGGTCCTGCATGAAGGACCAAAGGGACACTATCAGTGCCGACGCATGCTTCGGCCAGATGGGGGCACCCCGAGCTCTCAGCTTCTAATCAGGTCCACTATGTGGCAAATCGTAGGTCTGTAGTATAAATAAGGAACAGTGTTCTCCTACTGAATGCGATCAGACATGAAACCATACGCAGATCTGGGGGGTGCAAGGGGTAGCCATGCCCCTTTCCAGACTGAAACCTGGCCACCCCATTGGCCACCCGCATCATATTTGCATTTTTGTGACATTTTTTTCTTGCCCAGAATTACATTTCTTTTACAGGCAGAACTTTCCTGTACAGCCGCAGTACACACAAACAGCACTGCCCAGTGGAAGACAAAAACTCTTTCGTCTTCTATTCAATAAATACAGTCCATGCATTTCTAATACTGCCTCTTAGCATACTGTAATTATTGAGTCATTGATATTATGTAAGGGCTCCAAAATATTTTCAATTATTTATTTACCTTTTCTGCACACACTGGAAAATGTTCCCTTACTGCAGCCTGTCAGCATGGCTAGGGGTGCAGTGGAAGATTGTTTATAACCAGTAGATTAAGTGATAATATTCCCGTATTTGCTAGATGCCTTATATTCATATTTAGATTTATGTGCCACCCCAAAATAACCACTGCTCTCTTTTTTATAGTAAAATTAATCATTTGCTGGGGGGGGGGGGTCTTCAAAGCCAAAGCATGATTGTTCCTCATATCTCGGTATTCCTCTGTGGGAATCTTTAGGGGAATCTCGCTGATCTTCTGGCATCCCTCCTTTTTATCCCTGCCCTGTTTCATGGTGGGCTGTCACCATATCGATAGGTACAGTGAGCCTCAGGTTGCCGCTGGGGCCCTGTGATCCTTCTCTGACCTCCTATCACACCAGTTGTCTTGCCTTGGCTCCCCCCGAGATGCCCCACGGATGCTGGGACTTTCCAGAGGGAAGGCAGAGGGAGCTGAGGCGGCGATGACTATACCAAACACACATGTCTTGCAGTCATCTGCACCACATTGTATGCCCCCGCCGTGCATGTGCCGTCTTGTAACAGCGATTTACGATAAGTGTCTCCAGTAAAAAGCCAGGGTGGTTCAGGGGCTTTGAAATCACAGAAGGTGCCCGAGGATTCTATAACCACGGGGCCTGCTTCAGACTCGCACTGTCTGGGAGTAGTGAGCCCCTGCCCACGCCGGATCCAGGCTGGATCAGGCCGTGACTGATACTCTGCTTTCCAGCTCAAGTAGAGCTGCTATCTGTCCTGTATTTCAGAGGATCATCCTGTATTTTATGGCAGTGCATCTCAATCCAGTCCTCGGGGACCCCCAGGTCCACATGTTTCCTCCCTCCCAACTCCCTGCCAGACAGTCCACATTACTGGGAACTGGGAAACAGTGAAAACGTGGACTGTGTAGGGGTCTCAGAGGAACGAATTGGGAAACACTGTTTCATGGGATCGCTCTGTTTTGAAAATAAAATGCTGTGTCCAGTTTAGAAGTATTGGACCAGTATGGGTCATGATCTGTCTTGTATTTCATGATATGCCCCCCTTCCCCACCATGAACTTTAATCATAGGGGTCCCAGTGTGCGGGGGGCTGAATGTTTCCCTCATACATGATGTCCTTCATCATAAGTGTTCCCACATTCTGGCCTCTGCACTTCTCCTCTAACCTGATTCCATTTCCCAGATAAACAACCTAAGGAGCAGCCACTGTCTCTGGGGAAATGGAAAACTTTAGTGAAGCTACTAATGGTCTATCTCTTCATCAAGTCCTAATAGTTATTTCAGCAACTTTTTTGTGTGTCTTCCTGTGGCATTCTAGCATTTCACTAGAACAGGTGACCTGCTTTATTGTTAGACACTGGATTTAGGTTGTTCTCCAGTGACCATTTGCATAGAGTCATCGTCCCCAGACTGTGACAGTGCATGGCAGGGACGTGAGGAGATGCGATGACCTCCACGTTCAGGAATCAGGCTTATTAACGTCCTCTCACAAGTGCACAGCGCGCCCATTCTTTCCAGCCGAGAGCAGAAGTGAGTCAGTTCTGCACCTGGGGCTGAGGGTGGACAAGGGACCCCACACAGTAAGCCAAGTGGCCTCTGTCTCCAACACTAACAAATGATGCCATCTGCTAAAGGACAAGACATCATAATTCCGTCCTTTTTTGTCCACTTACATTTCATTAATTGTTATAAGTAGTGATTTGTAAGCATTCCTTCATCCAGCATACTTTGCTGACATCTTGAAAAGCACATATCCGTGAAATCCATCTTGCTGTGAGTGTTTCGGTCCTGATTCCAGGTGTGTGGATTAGTGTAGTCAGCGACCTGTTTACACGGTGTGCACTGAGCGCCTCATTCTTCAAAGCCTCTGATGTGTGCCTTGACTGAAGGCTGGCTATTTCTTACAAAAACAGTAACCGTGAGTCAGAGCGAATGGGGAGCGGGAGTTACAGCCTTCTGGCATGTTTACTCAATTTGAAGGCTTGATATCATTAAACTTCTTTCTACCTTTGCCTCGGAAGCCTGGACACACTGTTGACAAGCTGTTAACTGGTTAAAGTGCTCTGACTCATGGCTATGCCAGGCTTTCGGAAAACGGCATACTAAGGTCAACTTCCCCATTTCCTCAGTAATTTACTCAATAAAGTCCCAAAGATTTTGTTAATAACACTGTCAAATTCCATGGCTACGTGATCATTTTCTTTGTGTGTTTGCTCCAAACGTTTGTATTGTATGATCCCCATGAACCTCACAGAGGTTGTCTTGGCATGGCAACCTATTGGCCACTGTGAGCTAACTACTCTGCCCTGTATCACGAAGACAGCTGTGTCAGACCGGCACGGCGAGCACCAAGAGTGTGTCAAATATCCATCTGCTGAGATCTGGATAACGTCTCCATGTGATAAATGGCAACCCGTAGTGCAGTGAAATCCAGGAGAGGGAAAACACAGAGCCGCCAGCCATTGAGAGCGAGAAGAGAAACGGGGCCCTATTTCAGTGAGTAACTGCTACGGTATTGAATCATGAAGCTCAACATCAGTGTGTCATCTTCATCATTTTCCTGTTCCTGCTACTTTACCTAAGATTTTCAACCTGCTTACGGACAACAAAAGCACACATCTTTTTTCAATATAATTTTCATTGGAATTGATTAATGAGCAATAAATGAATTAAATACAACCATTAAATTCTAATTTGCCAGCAGGGTGATATTCTTTGCTCTAATACCAACATTGTAGTGTAAGTTGAACTCTTTGGGTTATAACATGTAACGTAATGACTCCTGTCACGTGTAGGCTTTGATCGGCCTGCAGGGGTGGTCTCCTCGCCGTAAGAGATCCTCTCACCTCCACTCCATCGTACTCCGCATCAAAGAGTGTGAGGTACTCCCGGAGGTCCAGCTGGGTCAGCCATTTAGAAATGGGCATGTGTTTCATGGTACGGCCCCCGCTTCCCCCGCAGATCTGTGTCACCTGGGGAGCGTCCGTGGGTATGCAGCGGGACTCAGGAGGTTTGCCGTAGCATGACGACAAGGCTTAAATCCACAGCATTCAGGACTGCACAGAATCACTGATAAGACAAAAATCATCCAGAAAACGCCGAGGTTTAGAGAACATGGGAAGTTCTCAGCTGCATCACACCTGAGTAATATGTGATTCATTCGCAGTTTTTCAAAACTGACAAAATAATCAATGTTGTGACTAATCCAGACTCATAAAAATGATTTAGTCCAGATAACAGGGTATTTATGTAGTGGATTTGTTTTTACACACCCTACATACCAGGAAGACATAATTTGGGTATCACTCAAATGTGCTTTTATCTTGAAACCAGTTACATGTGTTGTGTTTTTGTAGAGGATGTCTACCCTAACCCCAAGATACATGCAAATGTCAGGCCCTGCTTGTCCAATCCTCCTGTGTGCCACGTCCCCTCATTAACCTCGTGTGAAATTCCGATTGTTACCAGCTGTCTCTTGTTATTTCCATTAAGTCCCGTGTATTTCAGTCCGTGTTCGAGTATGTTTCCCCAGTCCTGTCATTGACGTCCTTTGTTGTTGCTGCCAGTCCTTCCCGTATGTGCTGTTTCTCCCCAATAAACCCGAGTTCTCCTAGTACTGATGGACTCCCATGCTTCCCTGCTCGATATGTCCGCAGCAAGTCATGACAGAATGACAGGATTCCTAGAAGAGACACCTCGTCTGACCGAGAGTCAGCACCTCGGTCTGCTGGAAGAGGTGATTTACTGGCTGAAGCAGCCCGAGGTCCAGGGCGACCCCGTAGCACTTGTTCTAGCCCGCCAGAGCAGGAACATCCTGCAAGAGATGTCCCCACCCGGCAGTGCGCACCTGGTGAGCGAGGTGCGCGAGTTTTCCTAGTACCTATGCACTTCCGTGCTTCCCTGCTCGATAAGTCCACAGCAAGTCATGACAGCAAATTTTTACAGATATATAAAAATGTTAAATAAATATTAAAAATTCAATGCATAGCACTCCCAAAAGATTCTGAGACAGCAATACATTTTGGACGGAAAATGTAATGTGCTCCTTTGAAATCTGTGCCCATGCGACAGTGATCTGAGGTATTATTTGAGCTTAGCAAGGTAAAGGTTACCACATGTCATCACCTTTCAGACAAAAGTGCTTTGTCAAGTGCTGCCTCTCTACCAGTGGTGTCAGATTACAGCAGGGAGAGAGCCAGGCCAGTAACTTTCAGCTCTTTTTAAAATCCACACAAAGGGGAAGAGTTTGCAGCTCTGGGACTGTTCGATGTCAGGACGCTGGGCGTGCCAGATCGAGATTAGTTCGACCCCAACATTTCTTCCTAATCTGGAGGCAGTATCAGACAGGTTGTTGTCAGAATGCTGCTATCAATTGATACTTTGTGTATTTAAAAACTTTTAACTTTCAGTTGATGATTTGGGTGAGGTGGTATTTGGGCCCCCGGGGCCATTTGGTGAATGCCAGGTGGGGTGCAATTTCTTTTGCCCAGAGCATGGCCATTGAAGTGAATTACTGTGGTGTAAAGTCGGTTCACTGAAGAGAGGTCATACGCTGTTAGCCTTTGGGTCGGAGCGTCAGCCAAGAGACGTAAAACCAGTGAGGGCACGAGGATCACCGGGGTTTGGTGCCGAACAGGGAGCTTTCGCTAGGATCATCCCTGACTGCCGTCAGCCTCGGCTTGAACAGCCACCATTGTGGGAGTGACAGTGATTAAGAGTTTTCACCCCCTGACACCCCTCCTGGTCCAGGCCCATTACCGATTTCTCCTGATGCAAACATCTGCCACTGACACAGATAACAACCTCCCCCCCTTCATTTTAATAACCCCTAATGCATTCCTAAATAATGGCCCATAAAAATCAGGCTGGAGGTGCAAAACCAGGGCTTGTAAAGCCCCAGGGGAACAATGTGGCTGTAAAGCCGTAGTGATCCTCCACGAGGACCACCAGAGCTGAACTCACGGCCTGCGAAAGTGTTCCTCAAGGCGGCCAATCATGAAAAGACGTTCTTGCCAGGAATGTCAGCTGCTGCTACGTTGTTAAACATGCTGCTGGTCCTTAGCCTGCATAAAGTATCTCTTTCTGTTTACCAAAAGCATCCAGGACATACGGGGGTCTTTAAATCCTCTAATCTGTTACATCAAAGGATTGACTATTTCACTTGTGTTACACTCATTTCTCTTCATAACATAGTATGGTGGCTCACCGGGTAGCACTGTTGTGTCACACCACCGGGGCTGGGGTTTAAATCTTATCTCTGCTCTGTCTTGAGTTTGCATGTTCGGTTCATGTTGTGTGGGCTTCCTCCACATGCTCTGGTGTCCAAAGATGGGCAGTTATGCATTTTTGTGCATTAGTTTGCATAGTTGCATCATCAGACATTCCTGGTGAAGCACATTCTCACTTGATCCGGATGCTTTTACTTGGTGCCTTTATAAATGGGATGTGGAAACACTGTGGAGAGCCAGCCTGTAGCTCCGGCTGGGAGAACTCGGAATGCCAGCAAAAGAGCTCAGCCCTACCTACTGAATTCGCGCATACACACATGCACACATGGCCTGAGCACAACTTTACAAAAGCATAGCACATTGAGAAAGTACTGCCTAACTGAAGTAAACACATTGTGTGGGTTATGGTCCAGAACTCGAGCGGTTTCCTTGACCCTCGGGGAGCGTGGGATTGAGTTTCAATGGCACCGATGAATGGGATAAAGGCAGAGCACCATCTCTAGAGATCTGTCAGTTCCTGGGTGATCTCCACAGTTCCTGGGAACGTCCTTGGGAACTTTCACACCACAGGAATTTTTTTTCAGGAACCAGAACCTTTTTCTGAAACTAGCATGATCACAACTCAGGAGCTCGGCCCCATTGTAGTTCCCTGGAGGCAGTTCTGGAGCCATTTTTAGAACCTACTCCAGACCAGGTACTTTTCATTGGAATAGAAACTACTGAGGAGGCACTAACACCAATAATTATTTCCATCAATAACCTATGTATTTTTGTGTAATGTCGTCAGCACTGAAACTTGCCAGTGCCTTTTGGCGACATAATGTTATATCATTTTTTATTTTATTGAAAGATCGATGTGCTGGCCAGATTTAATAATGAGTTATAGACATGTCGCAGGTTATATAAATAAAATATAATGAAAGGCTGTATCCCATTTTGATCGATCCCCCCAATAGCTAACAAATAACTAACGAAACAGCTTATTTATCCTCCATTGTTTTGATGTGGAGGTGTAGCTTTGTACGAAATGATGGGTGAGGATTAACCTACAACCGTTTTGTGTTGCACAAGCTTATTTAGCATGAAGATCCCACTTCCTCTTGCGAGGTGTGAAAATGACACACAAGAATGGCCAGGGGCTACAAAAGTCCCTGGTCGAGACGGCCCAGGAAATGGGAACCAGGGTTAGGTTCCGGAACTTCAGTGTGAAAGCTCATCTTATGCATCTGTGGAACTTTGGGGTGCGTGGAGAGAGGCACGGGACTTCAACACACCATAGGCACGCTGACTCATTGGCCATGAGTCATAGCAATGCTGCACAAGGCCTGCTAGGCCCAAGCTGTGCCCCCCCCCCCCCCAGCATAAGAGATAAGAGGCTAAAGCAGGCACTGATGTGAATACTGATGAAGAGCGCTAACCTGGCAGCCATTCAACAAACAGCTTAACTTTTCAGTGTCATGCTGGTCATGCGTGCATTTCCGAAATATCGCTTCAGACTCATTACTTAATTGCTGCTTTGTACTGAATAAAAATGAGGCGTGACAAGACCAGAAAATAGACTTCTTTTAAGATATGACTGTAGGAGAGTAAAATCACTCCACTACCTCTGTGTATTATCCTGCATAGGGGTGTATTATTCCTTTGAAACCTGAGCATACTTACGGAAGCTTTTTAAAGGCTATTTTTCACATACCTATCCTACATCATAGATTATGGAAGCTCATCAGATTGAAATGTACCTACTTCACCTCTTACTTCCCATATTTATTGTAGTAGGACATTCATACTTTTCAAAAAATAAAACAAGCGTAAACAAGCATAATTTCTTACGCAGCATACTGATGTATACATGTGATTAGGTAATAATGAATTAATTTATTTCTCAGGGGTGACACTCCATAAATTGTTGCTCCTTGTCTCCTAAAAACGGAAACCAAAAACTCAATGTCATGTAGTACTTAATCATCATCTTCTTTTCCATCAACACTATGATGGATTAGGTCAAAGTCAATGTCTAACAATGTACAAAAAATTAGCCAAGTTTTTACTTGGAGTAGCAGACTTGTTAATGCAGCCTAGATGTTAACTCCAGACTTCTGGACAGTTCCAGACTTGCCAAGGGATACAGTGGCTTCACACAAAGCAGAGCTCTGGCACAGAATTAATTCTCATATTCAGATATAGTAAAAAAAAATTATAATAATTTTTAAATCTATACTATATGTAGTATAGATATATATGGATTTTCTTATATTTAGTTAAAATTAAACATTATAATAACACTAAATTGACTATACATCCTCTCTCCCAGACGTCTCCTCCTTTTTGGGACCTAAAAATGCCTGAAATGTCTGGGATTTCGCTTTTTCATGTTGACATTTGCTTTCTTCACTCAGAATACTTTCCATCTGCATATTTGCGTTGTTTGATGCCTCTCTCTGCATCCTGCCGCCAGCGTCCCCTTTTTTTCGAAACAAAATATAGCATCACTCTAATTAAACTTTGATTTGACATTCCAATGGATACTAATAAAGGTTTATTTAGGTGTCAGTAAGATACAAATAACAGGATTGTTCTTGCCAGGACAATGTGAAATATGGCAGAGCACCAGCATTCCATTCGGGCCAGGAAACCCCTTCTCTCTAGTAATAAATGTTCAAACTAACAGGAGAAATTCAACCTTGCACCCAGGGCCTGTCGGCATCCATTGCCAGGGGTACGCTGCCACCAGTGATATCAGCTATGAAGCCGTCAGGCTCTTCTTACAGACCTGGCATGCCTAAGGTAACATCACTGTAAGGGTGATGGCACATGAGGTAACCTTTCGAGTAACGTGGCCTGGCAGTGTTGCTGAGCGACATTGACTGACTTGGAATGTCAAGAACATTCAACAAACATGATGGCCTCTCAGTGGCAATAAAGCGATGAGAAGGAGCGTCTCCTTCTGTCTTTTTACGCGGGTAAGTTTTCATGTGAAAACCCAAAACAGGGAATTTGCCCCATAATTTAATGTGCTCAGGCTGTAATTTTTTAACAAAATGACAACTGCTGGTTGACTTGATTAGCTCACCTGGTTGCCTGTTGCTCAAAAGGTTTCCGTGTATCATGACCCTAAGAGTTTGATCATGGGAGTTTTACCTCCACAAAAATGTTTTAAGGGCAAAAGGATAAATGATTTGTTCCGAGAGATAATGTAGAGGAGGTGGGTACATGCGACCGGAGGAGAAAGGGCCAACCAATCAGATGTCTTGGTCCTGCCTCCTCTAGTTGCTTGAACTCACCTCCTCAACAATCTGATTGGTTATCTTTCGGAACCAATCATTTTTCATTGTCAGAAAATTTTTGTGTAAGAAGGGGAGTCGGATTTAACAAAACCAGGCAGAGGAACAAAAATACTATATGGCAACTCCACCTTCAAGTCAGTTGGCACAAATGGAAACCAAATGGACCCCAAGTCTTGGGAAGGGTTTCAGGTGGCTGTGGGATTAGGTGTCAGGGTCTGAGGGCATGGTCCCAGAGAATAAAACAGAAGCCAATCTGATATTATCAGCGAAAAGGTACAGGTGAAATCAATTTATGATGGGCTGTTTATAGAAAAGGTCTCCATGCTAACTGGCTCACTGCTCATAACATGACAAATTGGCTACATGGATATCGTCTATCATCGTCCACATAGC
Source organism: Mormyrops attenuatus (assembly GCA_026777985.1). Classification (NCBI taxonomy): domain Eukaryota; kingdom Metazoa; phylum Chordata; class Actinopteri; order Osteoglossiformes; family Mormyridae; genus Mormyrops; species Mormyrops attenuatus. The sequence goes on from JAODKC010000036.1 coordinate 24,251,505, forward strand.
GAGAATCTGTAATTGTCTGCATGGTAATTAAGGATCAGTAATCACACCCTTACTGTCAAAAAGGTGAACTACAAAGACATTCCAACCTAGTTTAGAGACACGGCATTTTGAGACGCTCACTCTTTGTAAAAGTGATCTCTCCTTGATTCAGTACTGCCAGATTATGAGTGATTCAATACATTGATGCGTTACCTAAAAAATTATAACTCTACTACTTATAGTGGTTATATACTGTAATAGTCATGTACTGTCAAAGATGTCAGATTGCAGATACATTGTAAATATAAAGATACTAAACTCCTGTTAATTGGGGAATTTCTGTTACTGGCTACAGAAGGAAAGATACAGTGTTACCTTCCTGGTCCATTATTACCGGTATATGTTGTGTGCAAAATGTAATGATCAAATCAAAAAGGCTAATAATAACTAATGCAGAAAACTACAGAATTGACTTCTTCAGAGTATTTGCCACATTTTTTAAGAAGATTTTGGTCCAAACTTTTACAATACCAGCCAGTGTTCAGTGTGTCAAGTTTCTCAGCAGTCACAGGTCTCAGGGGAAGTTACAGAACTCTCCGCTTTGGACCTGACCCTGCCTCCCATTTATACATCATGTAACCCAAGCAGCTGGTTCCGCCTTCATTGGCATACATGCTGAAGCTACCTGTCATGGAGCAGTTGCAAGTAGATATCAATAAAATATCTGACAATAATTTTCAATCCTTAAAGGAACATTTTTAATAGGAATTGCCAACAACTGTTAGTTAAAGGGGGTTTCTTGCTACATTAATACCATTTATTATCATTTATTACTACTAATTCACTAATTATGCAGTTATTTAAATTAAGAGCCGCTCATGTAACGGAACCGTAAAAGGAGAACACAAAGAAGAAAAACTTTTGCGCCTTGGACTAAAAATATTGAATGGCTGATATAAGTGTTCCCTGTGGGACTGGGTCCTTGGCCTTCTCAAAACAGGAAGAGCCCTGAAACTCAGTATCAGTTCCTGGGAACATGGCCTTGAAGGCTAGCCCAATTCCCAAGGTGCGGGAGTGAGCGGGACAGAGTCAGGGGTCCATCCGGCCTGCATCATAAGCACTGTCTGACCAGACTTCCCCTCACAGTGGACATTTTAATGTAAATTCCTCTTTCTAAGATGGCAGCACAATGCATTATAGATAACAGTTATCACCAATGGCATTTTCTCCACCTATGGGTAATTAAGGTCTTTTTCTTATGCTGCTGGGGACCAAACCTGGGTTTACATGGGTGTATTGCAGGCTCATGGGAGTTTTACTTGCACAAAATGTTCTGAAGGCAGAAGGAAAAATGATTGGTTCGGAAAGATAACCAATCAGTAGGGGGTTACCAGCAACTAGAGGAAGCAGGACCAACCAATCAGATGTCTCCTCTAGTTGCTTGGACCCACCTCCTCTACATTCTGTTTGATTATCTCTCTGAACCAGTAATTTTTCCTTCTGCCTTCAGAACATTTTGTGTAAGTAAAACTCCCACAAGCACATGGTAGCCTCAAATTATGTCAAGTCATCTTTATTTGTAGAGCACAGTTCACACAACTCACACTGAATAATGTGCCCTCTCAGGTGGCAGTCAGTCAGTCCATGACTGCGACGCGGTTGTGAGGATCAGGCCTCCTGACTAATTTCAGATGCACCCTTAGTGATTTTGTTCTTGACTCAGTCCTGGTGACTGAGTTCATCACACATCACCATCCCCTGTGTTCACCAAGTGATGCTTCTAATTACCGTTTCAGCCACTTCCTTAATGAATGGGATTAAATCAGCAAATCGAGTGCACCTTTTTAGCTGATAGATAAACAGAATTAGTATCTGGAGCTAGTGAATAGCAGCAGAGATATCACCCAAAAAGTGCTGGCTATACCCTTGACATCACGGCAATCAACCAGCAGCATAATTTTTGGTTAGTTGACTAGATCCCTGCTTGTAAATGGGCTGTAATAACACTTCTGTGATAAATCCAGTTAAGGTTGAGCAAAGGTATTTTCTGGAACATAATAAGGGACAGGTCTATGGAGGTATGAGGTTCAAGAAGAACAACGTTTAACGTTAAATCTGAATTTGAATGAAGGGAACAGTACGAAGTGTTTTTGTTAACATCTGAACTTAAACATTATGGGCTTATTTTCTACATGGTTAGTAAGTAAAGATTTTATAAGTAAGTAAAGGCTTTATATTAGATTGACATTGTCCAGATAATTCATTTCTTTTTTTCGAAATCCGTATCTGAGGAAGGGACTGCATCTGTAATGAAGTATAACAAAATATGAGTGGACATGCCTGGAGATGGTGCATTAATCCTTTAGTGGACCTAAAAACCAGCTTGACGCTCTGCCAGCGATCATTTTTGTGAAATTCCAAAGAGGGTCACGGCTGCGGCAAGGAGACCGCGGATGCTGCGCGTCCACAGGAGCGCGGGGACGAGCGTCGTGTCATAAGCCTAATAGTAACAAACAGGCTTCACACTCATTACATCTGCTATCGATCCGCTTCGCTAAAGTCCAGTTTTGAAGTCTTGTCAGTTTTTTTTCTTCATATTCATTCATTCATATTGGACCGAAATGCACTGAGCAGGGACACTTTTTTATCATGATATATGACTAACATATGATTGTACTTGTTTTCCAAATAAATTATTAATAGATTATTACCTTTTTACTTATTACTTTATCGCCGTTTTTAATTTTGCAGCACGCATGGGAAATACTCAGGTTTAGCGGGGGTCACTAACTGTGTCAGCCGGTGCTGGGGTAGCGGTGCCCCCGACTGCGGCCAGACTTTTTCCGACGAGATCCTGCTCCCAGACACTTCTCCCACGTGCCTACCGATAAAGGGACCACATTAAAGGGTCTGTACCGCAGTGCCGCGGTTCTTCATAAATTCTACCAGAAGGCTCGACTAATGAAATTGCAACCAATTTAGCAACTGAATTCTGGAGGCTCCTTGTGACTTTAAATACAAACATCCCGTACGGATATAAAGTGTGAATCAAGATGTGCACACGACTTTTGCTATTTTGCTTAAATTTCGTTTTATACATCAAGCCAGATTAGGAATTTTTAAAATGGATTTTAATGTTTTCATTTTTGAAGCAAGAATGTAAAGTAAGGAGGGCGTAGAGTCTCATAAAAACGCGATATGGTGCCTGAGTTGCCGACTGTCAGAGGGGCAGAAATAGTACCGATGACAGCACGTACAGTGTCTCCTGAGATTGCATATGGGATACAAGCAAGACGTGACACACAGAAGAACCACTACAATGTATTACCCTCTCCCTGTCAAGAGATTGAAATGTTTTATGCATGTTTCCCTTTATTTCTCCCCTCTCAGGCTTATAAATGTAATACTCTGATGAAACTCAGACGCGGATTACTGTACTGCTACTGTACAGGTTCACCATTACCATTTAATCTACTGCATGAACCTACTTTTTATACCAGCAAAACTTTTATATTTTTTAAATATACTGATTTATGTATTTTAAAAGAATGAAACTTACCTTTGCAATTGAGCAAAGGAGTAGGCTATCCAAAAAAATGTCCAGAAGGTACCCCCCAAAATCTACAGCGAATCACGGTTTTTAAAGGCTACACTTTCGTGTAGAGTGACAACCAGTCCACATGGAAATTGGTTTATTTCTTGCTGCAGCGGGTTTGCCGTGCGGACTGACAAACGCGGGGAGTACAAGCCAAAGCAGTCCTGCGGGCGGCAGGGGACACGCACTGCGAGGAGAGCATCGGCAGCCCTCGGGCGCGATCCAGGATGCACACAGGCATGCACATAGGCACGCACATAGGCACGCTGTGCTCTGTCCCTTTCTCTCTTTCCCCGGTATGTGGGGGAACTGCTTCTTCCGAGGCGATCCGTTTGGCACTCCTGTCATACTGCCGCGAACCATCCCCTGGAGATATGTATGCTACACAGCCACCTTCTTATACGTTCTATAGTCGGTACGAAACATGGTGCAGTGCACTTACAATGACATTCCTGTACAATTCTAGCTAGCTCTTGTTGAACCCAACTCAAACCCGTTGATATACGTTTGCCCACAAAACAACAACAACAATAACAAGATGATGATCATAATGTAACAAAAACAGATGTCATTATTAAACGTCAAACCCCTATTAATCTGTCTTAATATTAACGCTAAAATCCAGAATACGAGTTGGTGCTTTATGAAGAGTACATGATCCTTGACCATCGGAAAATATCATGGAAAATTTCATCCTTACAAAAATTACTTTTTTATAATTAGCCACACTTTCTATCCTTTCATTTTTGACTTTTGGATGAGACGGTTGATTTTATAAGAATTAATAACTTGACTATAAACCCATGACTAACAGTCGCTCTTTCGGAACCTCATTGCTTTGACTAAGTAAAGGTTGGGTATATTACTTTCTTAATGCTCAGCTTTATAAGTGTCTGCAGACAGTTTTCTTTTTTTCTCCAGCTTAAAGACACAGGTCTGAATGCCAGAAACTCCCACCACTATGAAACTCGTATGAGGTAATCAGGGATTGTTAAGAAAAAGTTGGCATGACAGGAATGCAGAATCAGTAGGACATCAGGAGTAAGATGAACATGTCTTCATTACACAAGCCCCAGGAAATCCTCACAGAAACGTTTATTTCTACATTCGTAACCCAACAGAGAAAAGCTGCATTCAAAAATGTTACCTTATATTTAAATGTATCTCCTGTGATATGGGCTATGCTGGTATGTTGTACTATTGCATAGTGATATATGACAGAACCCTGCATTTACATCGTCTCTGGTTTGCGTCTGAGGTCAATAACATCACCAAACAGAGACACGTGTTGAAATGAACTTATCCTCAGAGCGTACTGACAATCTTCTTTTCTCTTTGCGTTACTGAAATTACAGCTGCAAGTATCTTACAGGTCAGTCAGGCGAAATATATAGCCTGGGGTTTTCCTGCCGAGGTGCAGGCAGGGTGACGGGTCCGCAAAAGGCAGGAGGGTGTCATGGACAGAAACACTGTTGGCCCTTTACAAACACACAACAGGAACAGCATTGTGTGCAGTGCATTCCAGTTTACCAGTGTAGGAATGAGGGCACCCACGGAGCTCAGAGCTACATAAGGGCCTAGATGTTCTGCATTGTCTACTTTGTGTCAATCTACTCTAGTACCACCATGTGAGTCATACATAAGGACATTGTTCACGCTGCCCAAACAAGTACCTTTAGAAAACCGATCCACTTACAAGAGTGTTGCATCTCATTTGTGTCCATGTAAGAAATACTAATAGTTTTTTTTATTATTATTGTTGTGGTTTTATGTGTACAAAGACTTAACTAGTCAATGTGGATGTGCTACATGGCCTGTATATGTGGAATCCATGTTGTACCACATATAAACAAAAAGCTCATGTATCCATCAGTATGCATTCAGCTCACAGGTTTTATCTCAAGACTCTCAAATTTCTCTGTACCTACTGTCCGCTAGCGAAACCAGCCTGCCTGGCAGATTCTTTCTAATCAGCGTTCTGACAGAATGGGGCTTAAAGGAACAATTTGATCTGCTTTGGTCCAGTGCTGTGGAACTGTTCAGCTGCTTGCACACAGACGTAACATTCGGAATAATTCCTGGGCACTCCTGTCCTGACAAGCCAGCCTGGTGCTGAGTGAAACCAGTAACAAACAGTCAGTCTTATTTGTCCCCTTATATGTGACTTCCTCAAAAACAGGCCATGGTATCTGACAATAAGCTCCTAAACACACATAAAACATCATATTAAAACATCCATTTTCAATCTCCTGACCAGAGAGTAGAGGTTCCAAGGAATAATCCCAGGAAGTTGCTTACATGTACATGTTATACCCTGTTCATGTCTGTGGTAGGTGCTTAACACAGGGCTGTTCATGACGCTGCATTTGTAGGAAGCAGACAGTGGTGTCCACTGGCCCTAGCAACCGCTCTCCTTGCTCTACAGGGAATGACCTGCTGTTTTTGTTCTTCTACCACATACTGCACTCTGCAACCACACACAGGACAGCAGAATGATAGATGGCAGTAATGTCTGCTAAGGCAATTGAGAGTGGAAGAACAAAAGGCAAGTTCTTCTTCGTGGTTTATTTCACTGCACCCCAGTACAATGCCCTGAGTTTTCAGTTTAATTGTTTTACTAATGAGTACTTAGAATAACGTAACCAGGCACATTGATGAGACTATGTAAATGCACTTATGGGACTGTATGTGTAGCAAAAAAGGGCTTTTTTCCATTTTTTTTGTTAAATTAAGTTTTTAAGAATAAGCACTCCGTCTTATAATTCATTTTATTTCCAGCTTAGATTCACTTTTAAACTATGCTCGTCTGGTTTAATTACTTTCTGTTTTTTTTTGTTTTTTCGTTACTTTTATCATTAAGTGTTTTCTCAGAAAACACCTACAAAAGGCAAATACTCTTGATGTTAAATATGAGTAATGAATGTCATTATTTTACATTTGATTTTAAAATACAGGATTGGAGAGCTATATTATATTTACACTGTAGCAGGTTAGTCTTTTGCTTTGCTGCATTCACGTTTAGTCATACAATCACCGCACTGTATAAATGTCTTTATTTAGTAATTATAGGCACTTTTGAAGCACTATATAATAGTTCACTGTCACAGTTAGGTCATTCTCTTGGCATTCATCGGGGCTGAATCAGCATTGCTGGGAATTCTTAAAAGTACTTTGTTGCTATTTTCCTTAAAGAATGAATTATGTTTGTTTAAGTTTTGTCTTACTCCTGGGCATATCAACCAAGCAGTTTTTTTCAGACCTTATTGTAATTATTAAAACAATTTCACAGGTTATAATCTAAAAATATTGTATTGGTGGTGCTAAATATGCATGATCTTCACCAGTGAAGCTTCTGGAAGGGGGCATATAGGTGCTCCTGGTACTGGGATAGATAGGCAGGATACATTTATTTTGCTTTGAGTTTATCTGCCATGTTTTTGACTGTGCCTCCATTCCTTGAAGCCAGCACTTTAATCTTTAGCTGGCTATTTAAAAACTATCATGCCTCAGGCTATAAAATTTAGAAACAATGAAGATTAAATGTTAGGTGCAAGAAAGAAATGTATTAGTAACTTGAAACATGCAATCAGCGCACTTTTATTTGGAGTGATATACACAGCCAGAATGCAGACTGCATACGCTCTTCACATAGGTGCAAAGGTAGTGTGCACAGTGGATGGTTAGTGTGGGTATTGAAATTCATGCATAGCAAGTTCAAAGTCTTCATTTTGTGGCTGAAAAAGTCAAATGTGGATTGTAAAGGTTTCGTCAAAATACAGGACGTGGTTGAGATGTTGTGATAGTTGTTGGGAGATCATTTCAACAAAGTGGAGGAGATGGGACTATGGTACAGAATGGTGCTCCCTAGAGGCAGCTCGAGATATTAAACATTCAGTTGTTACTGACCTGATGCTTTTTCCAAGGTCAATAAGAGTCCACTGGTGGACTCAGAGGGGGAGCAGGGGGGGTAACCGCCCGCTTGGTGCCTCCATGGCTGAAAAAAAAAATGCCACTGAAGTACCCCTTAGAGTGGCGAAAATGCCACTATTGAGTGTCCTTCACATGATTTAGTGCCGTCAAGGATGCCCCCATAATGTGAAATGATGTGCCCTATAGAGCAAGAAAATGTGATGAAGTGTCTTAATGACTGACTGTGTAATGGAGGAAATGGAAAGCAGTGCCCTATATTGTGCCCTTATAGTGGTCTGAACCAGGGGTGGTCAGTCATATCCACACAGGACCAGTATGTATGCAGGTTTTTGGGACAACCTTTAGGTCAGCAGTTCAAACCCAGGTGTGAGGACTCTTTAGCCAATCAGTCCTCTAATTGTGACTATCCCAGTAACTTCACACTGCCCCGGCTCTGTTTGTGGATGTATGTTTGAGTTTGTACATTCTTGGTGTGTTTGTGTAGAATACCGACAGGAACGCTGATTCCCTCCTGTATTCCACTGCCTGTGGTGTGATTACGTGTGAGTGTTTGCCCCGCATCTGACATCCCATGCAGGGTGCCCCCCAGCTCTGGGCTCCCTGGAGTAGGCTCCAGGCTTACTGTGACATAGTACTGGATAAACAGTTACGGCAGATGTGTGCATATATATAAAAACAAAATGAATACAGTTATCAAAAGATAGGCTGGAAAATCCTCTGTCCTCCTTACAATAACAGTACTGTACCAGTATTAAATCTTTCTTTTAATACGCTCGATCTAGATGCATCAGCTACGCAGTCACTCGCTTACAGCTAGCTAAAATTAATGTTTGAATGAGTCATTAGGGTACATGTCATTCTGCTATCTGGAATACGGTATTGTCATCTGTAATGAAAAATGCACACGTTAAAATGGCTCTTTTACTAAATGCAAATACCATCTAAACTGTTATGTTCTGTGGCGGCAAGTGTTAGCATAAAAATAATGATCTGTCCTTTAAGTAAATTAAAATGGCATTTTCCTGTATCTTTTTGATGTGAGGTCATTGTCCAGTGGCCACATTATAGATTACTATAGTCCCATGTCAGCTGTATGCCTTACACAGCGTGTGGGCAGAACTGTGCTCTTAAAACTCATGTAGCTTTTTTATTTAATAATAAGAACAAGTCAAATCAATGTGTCTCAAGCAAGAACACAAAGTAGCTGAACTTGGAAGCGTCATCCTGCGGCATTTTCTCGCATACTATTGGGTAGTAGGTTCGTGTCAGGTGGTGACCCTGTGGGCTCACACCTCTGGGCTGTCAGATTGATCCTTGCCCTGTCTGTGGTTGTGTGTAGTATGTGCATGTTCTCCCCTTGTTTTTGGGTGAATCTTGTTTCATCCTATCCTCCAAACGCATGTGATTGGTGTATCTAAATTTCCCTTTGAAACCAGTCCATGGTGTCTTCTACGCTTTGTGAAGTCAACTTTAAGCACTCTGCAACTCTGCTTGGCTACGTTCATCCATTCATTTCGTAATCACTTACTCAGGGCAGAGTTACAAGGGGCCTGGAATTAACCCCAGGAAGCAAAGGGTAAAGGGTGGAGATACATTAGCTGGGATGCCAGTCCACCACAGGGTAAACACTCACACACTATGGGCTAGAGATGCCAATTAGCCTGACTGTGGGAGGAACCAGCAAGACAGAATGAGGACATGTAAACTCATACAGAGTCCAAGCAGGATTCCAGACCCTAATGCTGGAACCGTGAGGCAATAGCACTACCCACTGAGCTACTGTGCTGCACACTAGGGTAAGCGATTATGGAAAATGGATAGATGTTGGGTAAACAGTCTAACTCACAGCTGACACGTGTGCGGTTTTTATAGTGTCTCAACAGTTTGCTTTATAGCTATGAAAACTGTACTTTGAAGAACCTTAAAAAAAGATAATAGTCAAGTGAAACAACCTTCAGACATAATGTTTGCGATGTCAGTGATGCACTGAGCTGTATAAGGCTGCCATCTAGTGGCCAACGTGATCTGAGCACATTAGATCTGTGCTGTTGTTTCCCTGTCCACGTTTCTCGCTGTCTCATTATGAGGGGAAATGTGCCCCAAAGTCCCGCATTTACAAAAAAACATGATTATTAATAAGCGTAATATCTTCATGTGAAATGGGTCAAATGTAGGCCGATACCACGCGCACTAGTATAGAGGATACATCATATATACAATATTTCGGTACATTACAGCAGACTATGCATTATATACTAAATGCGTGATTCCTGACGCTTTATCTAAAATTTTAATTGGTAGACGAAACTTTATCTTACCAACGTACAATGGATATGTGTCCCTTTAAATGAAACGCGTCCTTTCAGAAAGTATCAGGTTTAAGAAAAAGGGAGGCATACCGGGTTAGAGGCGGTCCCTTTCAGCTCCGGAGATAGTAGCCACGGAAAACTCAGTCCGTTTCTCCAGGGGTAAATATAATGCCTATAACGATATTATCATCTTTGATATAATAATATAAAACGATTATGCTTTAAAATGTATGACGTCACAACTAAATTGAAATATAATGATATGTTTTAAATAACTCAGTGTGTGCCATTTACTGTGACATGGATATAGGTAATTAAAAGAAACTACTGAATGATCCCAGATTTCCCAAATTCGCAGTATCCTATCGGAGTTCATTGAAATGTGAGGCTGGATTTGCGAACCTAGCAGAGGAAGGTGTTATGATTACAGTAATTCGAGACGATGGATCATTGTTTATACATATTTAGTGCTTTTTTTCTATCGGGAACAATTGTTTTATGCATAGAATATAATAACGTAGTTATCCATTTCCAAGAATAAAGTTTTGCTACTGGTTTCCATAGTATTTGGAATGAAGAAGGTCCCAAGGATCGTGGTGGTGGGGGCGGGAGTAGCAGGAATCGGAGCCGCTTCCACACTTCGGGATGCGGGATTCAGTGATGTGATTATCCTGGAAGCCTCGGGAGAGATTGGGGGAAGAATCGGCAAATTTCACCTGGGTAAGTGTGTGATGTCCCATTTGGAGGTATTCTTCAGAAGTAATGTCTGTCATCCAAATTCTATCTGTCACAAAGGCCCTGAAGTATACTTTAAAAACCAATCTCTGATCAGTGAAAGGAGAACTGAAACTGTATATGCTTTTGTCATGTGAAAATTTTGTTCAGTGTTTTCTGAGAAGACAAAAAACTTGTGACCGCCGCTTCCTTTTGGTGAAAGTGTGTGGAGTGAACATAAGTAACCTTCCTGGGAACACAGTGAAATAAAAACTATATTTATATACAACTACATATAAATATTTGCTAAGATAACCTTTCTGGTTTAGCTGTTGTTATATGTGTTCTATAAATGGTAACAAAATGCTTCAACAGGAAAAGCTTGGATAGACACAGGAGCTCAATACATCCATGGGACCAGTGAAACAAACCCTGTTTACTGCCTGAGCAAGAAATTTGGCATTTTAGACAATGTTGCTAAAGAGGAAGGAAGGTGGAGTATCCTAAGCGAAAAGGGCAGCAGAATCGATGAGGACTTTGCGGAGCGTGTGTATGAAGCAGGAGAAATGCTCATCAGGAAGAGGTACCAAGATCACCAAAGAAGCATTGGGGAGCATTTTGTAGAAGAGGCCCAAAAGCTGGTGGCGAGCTGGGAGGCCAGCGCTGAGGAAAAGAGGCTGATAAATGGAATCCTGAGTATGGTTGCAAGAGACCTGCTTATAGACATTGGGGCCTCCGACCTCAAGAGCGTATCGCTGGGATCGTGGAAGTACTTCCATAGCGATACTGACAAGGATCTAAACATCGAAGGGTATTCCGAACACCACATTTTGCAGTTCTGTGAAATTATGATGTACTGATATATTTTTCCAGCAATGCTTGAGTATAATTTGATTTATATTGGGTCTATCTTTATGCTTTAGGCACATGTTTGATTTGCCAGCCAAACTACTGAAGGAGTTTCCAGATGAATCTTTATTTCTGAAGAAGCCTGTGAGGAAGATTGAGTGGGATGGCTCCTTCAGAACTGGGAATGGAGAACAGCACCCAGTGCGTGTGGAGTTTGGAGATGAGGAGGAGATACTTGCTGATCATGTTGTGGTGACTATCTCCTTGGGTATGTCCATACTCACGGTCATATACATAGACTATATGGACAAAAGTATTGGGACACACCTTTCAATCACTGAATTCAGGTGTTTCGTTCAGACCCATTGCCACAGGTGAATAAAATCCTGCACCTGGCCATGCAGTCAGGTTTACAAACACTTGTGAAAGAATGGGTCATTCTGAAGAGCTCTGTGAATTTAAGCATAGTACTATTATAGGATGCCACCTCAAGTGAGTTTGTTTCCTGCTAGATATTCCACTGTCAACTGTAAGTGGTTTTATTGCAAAGTGGAAGCATTTAGGAATAACAGAAACTCAGACACAAAGTGGCAGACCACGTAAAGTAACAGAGCAAGCCTCACATCACCAAGCACAATGCCAAGAGTTGGATGGAGTGGTGTAAAAGCACACCACCACTAGACTCTGGAGCAATGGAAACATGTTCTGTGGAGTGATGAATCCTGTCTGGCATTATGACTGATGTGTCTGGGTTTGGCAGTTGACAGGAGAACGTTACCTGCCTGACTGAATTCTGCCAGCTGTACATTTTGGTGGAGGAGGGATAATGGTATGAGGTTTTCTCAGGGGTTTGGTGAAACCCTTTAGATCCACTAAAGGGGACTCTTAATGCTTCAGCATACTAAGACAGTTTGGACAATTCTATGGTTCCAACTTTGTGGGAACAGTTTGGGGAAGGCCATTTCTGTTCCAGCATGATAGTGCCCCACTGCACAAAGCAAGGTCCCTAAAGTTATGATTGGGTGAGTTTGCTGTGGAAGAACTTGACTCGCCCACACAGAGCCCTGACCTCAACCCCACTAAACACTTTTGGGATGAACTATCGCTGCCTGACCTCACAAATGCCCTTCTGGAAGAATGAACTAAAAATCCTATAAACTCACTTTAAAATGTTGTGGAAAGCCTTCCCAAAAGAGTAGCAGGTGTTATAGCTGCAAAGGGGGGACCAACTTCACATTGATGCCTAAGGAATGTGATGTCATAAAAGTTCCTGTAGATGTAATGTCCAGGGGTCCCAATACCTCTGTCCATGTAGTGTAGCTTATGGATTTTTACATTAAGTATAACTTTTCCAGGGGGGTGGCACCTTGGCACAGTGATTAGTTTGCATCTCTGTCCAACCTACATGTGAGGCGTGTGTGGCTACTTTTGAGGGGTGTGTGGCTACATGTGCATGTTTTCCCTATGTCATCATGGGGTTTCCTCCAGATGCTCCAGTTTCCCCTCACATTCTAAAGACACATTACAGTTAATTGGAGTTGCCAAATTGTCTGTAGGTGTGTGTATGTGTGTGGTGGTGGTGTGTCCCCCACAAGGGGAAACTCAGTTTTATAAAAATCAGTCACTGCAATCAAAAAACTAAAAATGCCATTAGGCTCGTATTTTGTTTGGTTACTTATTGTTAAAGTTAGTGTTGGGAAGGGGTTTATTGTTATCATTGTTGGGATATAGATTTTACCCATAGAAATTAATGGACATCCTCACAAAGATATGAATACAAATGTGTGTGTGTGTGTGTGTGTGTGTGTGTGTGCGCAATGGGTTGGTGCCCCATCAGGGTCTTGGGGGCCGGGAGCCTATCCCAGGCAGCATAGGGCACAAAGATGTTTTACACCTTGGGTGGGATGCCAGACCTGTATCCTCAGTTTCTGTAATTTCTCGAGAAGTCTATCACAGGATGTGACTCTGTGCATGTCTGGTGCCTGCTCACCACAGATGAATCACTTTTCGCAGGCTGCCTGAAAGCACAGGCCTCCACACTTTTCAGTCCTCAGCTCCCTGAACACAAGCTTCAGGCCATTGACCATGTCCGGTTTGGTACGCTCACTAAGATCTTCTTGGTGTACGAGGAGGCTTTCTGGGGCGATGACGTGAGCGAGATCAGTCTGTTATGGGAGGATGAGTCTCCTGTTTCGCTGGATGCTGACCCTGCCCAGTGGATTAAGCACTTACATTTCTTCTCCGTCATGAAACCCAAGGAGAAGTAAGCTCTTTGTTCATTATTACCTTTTATTATTCTGTAGTAGATACCATTTCCCAGAGGTGGATAGTTCTGGTCCAGAATGTACAAATCCAGATTACACAATTGGTTGATTGAAAATCTTGGTCTGGATTTTAACTTTTCTGGACCTGAACTACCAATCTCTGCTATTTCCAATGGATTTGAGACAATTCTAATAAATCTGCCTCCTCAGGTTTGGCAATGTTCTAATTGGATGGTGTGCAGGAAAGGTTGGGGAGCTGACAGAGACCATGAAGGAAGAAGACCTCTTGGTGGCCATTACTGAACACCTCAGAGCATTTACTCGTAAGTATCCCTGAACACCTCAGAGCATTTACTTGTGAGTATCCCTGAACACCTCACAAATGAACTTACAAATAGACTGCCATAAAGGCTGTTTTATTAAAAATTTGAGTTAAATACAATGGTTTGTAATAACGAATGCACACACTACTTTGTGACGTTCATCAGCAGTTCATTAACTCAAGGTACTGTTCAGTACCCTATTTAGTTACTTTTACTGCTGTATTGTTATTATTGTTGTTGTTGTTACGACTTACTTAAAAATATCTGACTTAAATGCAGACTTAGGGAATGGATCTTATTTGTAATCTGGGGACTCCCTGTAATGGTAACAAGTCAACAAAATGAATACTGAGTTTTTAAGACAGTCTAGATAAAATGAATGTCATTAACAAAGACATGGTGAAATACCTCTTTTGTGGTCGACCAGGGAACCCATCTCTCCCTCCCCCCAAAAGCATGTTCCGCACACAGTGGTACAGTAACCCCTTTACCCGGGGGGCTTACACTTACCTCCCCGTCGGCACTGACGCTGAGGTTATGGACACGCTGGCACTGCCCCTCTCTGGCACCAAGGCCACCAAAGCGGTAGGTCTGATGGCAATGTTTATTTACAGATGGAGATGATTTAAATATTTTACCTTCATGTTTTTACATCTGTCATTTTTCCTGTTTGTTTTGATGGCATCTTTGCAAATGTGTTGGCATTTGCAGCTGTTAGCTATTTTAATGATTGCATTAGGTTTTGGTGTAACAACCTGGTGGACTTCTACGGACTGTTTTCAGGATCTCCAGGTGCTGTTTGCTGGAGAAGCTACCATGAAGAGCCTATACAGCACAGTACAGGGGGGCCTGCTGTCTGGGCAAAGGGAAGCACAGAGGCTTGCTCAGCATTACGGAAAGGCAGCATCTCCTGCCTCGCACTGCTCACTCTCACCTCAGCACCAAGGAGAGCCTCCGCAGCCACAATCAGTACTGTGATGTCATTGAAAGAGTACTATGACATCATTCAAACAGTACTATGACATCATTCAAAGACTCTCTTATGCTTTGCTTCGATGTAAGACACTGATTCAAGCTAAAAACTATTTGTCGGGTTTACTGGACAACTGACTAAGCTTGTTAGTTTATGTAATTTCTAGAAGGAAAACTACACTATGTTAAATTTCAAATTATTATATAGTCCTATAGTACTATTTTAACTTAGTAATACTAATATTAGCAGTGCAAAACAGAGAGTGCTTGTCTGGTCAGCTTTGTTTATGCAAGTTATTACTAAACTATTGGAACTAATACAAATATATTTTTAAAAACTGTTTTCTAAAGCTTTTATCATGTTGACAACGCAAAGAAAGACACTGGACCAGCAACAGTGCATCCTAATTGGCAGGTGGTTTAATACCCAGTATTATATGTGACATACACTCACCTAAAGGATTATTAGGAACACCTGTTCAATTTCTCATTAATGCAATTATCTAAGCAACCAATC
>JAODKC010000036.1:24267056-24278945 GCA_026777985.1 Mormyrops attenuatus
AGGCAGTTCTGAAGGCGAAAGGGGGTCAAACACTGTATTAGTATGGTGTTCCTAATAATCCTTTAGGTGAGTGTATACCATGAGTGAATTTAACTTTACGTTTTATATTTAGAGGTGAGGTGAGATGTTATGAGGGATGTTATGTTGTGTAGTGTGGCTTGCAAGATGGCTCAGGGGGCAGCATTGTTCCTTCTCACTTCCCGGGTTGGTGGTTCAAATCTCTCTTTTGTGTGTGATGTTTGCACATTCTCTTCATATCATGTGGCTTTCCTTCAGGTACTCTGATATTCTCATGCAATCCAAAGCCACACAGTTAGGCAAACTGACATGTCTAAACTACCCTAATCGTGTGATGGACTGGCATCCTGTCCAGGGTGTACCTTGTGACCTGTGCTGACTGGGATAGGCTCCAAACTCAATCACCAAAGTTGTCAAATTTGGTCAGTTGACTGGTATAAGATTTTCAATTTGAGACAATTCTGCACGCACATGCACACACATTTACATTTATGTAATAGTTTTATTACCTTTTGATGTAAGCATGAGTTTCATGCCAGATGCGTGAGAGTTGACAATCCTACTGACATTTTGATGACGGATGGTGGTGTGGTGACTCCACAGGTACCATTGCAGCATTACATCTCCAGATCCCCAGTGTTCAGTTTGAATCCCTCCCCCATCTGTAAAACATATAAGTATCCAGCCCAAAAACCTGCAGTGTGGTGGAATAGTGTCTCTAAATGTTCACTGTGTGAGTGTGTAAAATGCCATCCTCTACAGCAGTGTTTACCATTTCTCTGCCATGGCACACTTTCCATTCTGACACACCAGTTGAAAAACTCTGCTTTACAAGGTTTCCCTGTAATCGACTTTAGACCACCCTGTCACACAGCCCTGTACTGGATGTGTACTAAATATGAATGGATTTTATATTTACTTATTGTTTTAAAGTTGTTTGGCATATTCTAAGCCAGTCATTCATGTAATATGAAACATTTCATATAAAAGTAGTCATCCCACTTACGTATACAAATGGCTAAGTACAATGAGCCATAATAACACCGCAGTAAATCTGTCCTTCATTTAAAAAAAACACTATTCGTAATTGAGAAACTATAGTGAGTAGGATGTCTTAAAAAATGAACGGATCAACTGATATGAGAGAACCGGAACCAATATAATGCGCGTTTTTGGATACACGGAAGATATTCGCCAAGGGCTGTTTCCTGTCCGTATGACCTTATTCGGCAGGCATGACATGAAGCGTTGTGTATGTTTAATGTTTTTTTAAATAATAATAATAATAATAATTGTATTTGCGTTGTTCCCGCCGTAGACTATGGCTTTACATAAAGTATGGACGGCAAAGGGCACATTATGTAGGTAAGCCTACGTTTCTTTTTGAATTCAGTAAACGCCAGCTAAATCCTATGTGTGCTGTGAGATTTTTATGTACGTGTGTTAGATATTGCTCATTTTTACTACATCGCCAGTGCCTATATTTGTGTTACCGTTTTGGGTAACGAGGTCAGTGATATGTGGTCTTTGATCCACTATGCTTGAAATATCTTGGTTGTTTGTGCAAACTTTTTGGACATTAATATTTTGACAGATTTGCTCAGGTCGCTGAGAATCTGTTCCCTCCAGCCTGCACTTACCACACAACAGTGACTTGTCACAACTCGAACAAAATCTCCGTAACACGCAGTGGAAGATGGAAATACGAGCGAAGCTACCCGGTGCTCTTAGTGCGCCCCGACGGCTCCACCGTCAGCATCAGATACAAGGAGCCCAGGAGGATCCTCATGGTAAGAGACCAGTGGGCTGTACTACGAAGCGGGGCATCCTAAAATGAATATTAATTGATGACTAATTTATCTTAACTTATGAGAGATTTACAGAAATATTTTTTCAGATATTGTAAAACTTAAATGCAATGTGCAATAAATATTTCACTGAACTAAGACCCAGTCCCTGGCGTATTCATTGCCTGTTTTTCCAGCACATGCAATGTAATGAATTCAGTGTATTGCAGACAATCATTACCAGTATTTCCTAGAAAACTCCATGGCAGTTTTTTTTGCATTGGATGCACAGCATGCTTTTTTGCCATTCTTAGATGCCGCTGGATATCTCCACGCTTTCTGAAGAGGAGAAGAAGGCCAGGTTGAAGAAACATGAGCAGAAGAGAGCGGCGGTCAGACCAGTAGTCGAGGAGTTTGAGGACGACTTCAAAGTCGACGATTACAGCAAATTTTGGAAAAAATGACTCCTGTTTGGAACTTCAGCATCGTTCAAAGTGAAGATTTTGCAGTCTCTGTGTGTGGGTGTGTTAGACAGTATGATAGAGCTTTAAGTAATTAAGCAGACGTAAACCTTTTCCTTTTTGGTATTCATTCTTATTCACTGAACCATTTTGAGTGTTTCAGTATATATAATATGCATTTCATAAAATAAAGAGCCTCACCATTTAAAATGGGGTGCTATATAAAATGCATATCGTGTTTTTTTTAATTTTATTTTGCTGTGTTGGTTGTCACTACCAAAAATGATACACCTACCGAAAATGTAACTTCCGCGTCCACGAAACCACATCTCCCGGCACTTCTTTATTACGTATGGGTCATCCCTTTGTATTACGCATGCGTAATGTACACTTCCACAGGCTCGATACTGCGCATGTATTCACATTTTGCAACGAGGATGAAGTTTGCTACTTATTCGCAGCTTCTTATTCGGATTTCCCGGTCCACCTTAAATGCTTCGCAGCTAAATACAATGGCACGATTGCGCCTGTTGGGGGACCATTTTAATACCTTTAACCACTCTGTGCCAGGCAAATATCAACTTCTCAGTACACATCAGGTATCCCACTATAGAGAGAAAGTGACATTGTCCTGGCACACACTGATTTAACCCTTTAAAAATCAGATGGAAACAGGGCAGGTCCCACTATAGTGCACAATGGTGTGAATTCATTTTGCTGCAGACCGTGATTGCGCGTGGACGTCGTGTATCATCACTTATTGTGAGATGGGTCATCGATGTTTATATTTGTAGTTCAGCCGTCACTTTATTGTGGTGTTTAAAGCAGTGGTCCCCAACCTTTTTGCCACCACGGACCGGTTTCACTCCGTTAACATTTCCGCGGACCGGGGGAGGGGAGGGCGTGTTAAGAGACATGTAACAGTCCCCAACCTTTTTTGCGCCATGAATCAATTTCATGTAAAACAATATTTTCACGGACCGGTATAGAAACAACTAAAAACAAAGTGCGTAAAAATACAGCTCACCATCCCGCTGAATTAGTGGGAGCCCTGAGCTTGTTTCCCTCTTACGAGCCGGTGTTCTGATGAGTTGAGCTACCTATCGAGACGTGTTCTTGGGGGCCTTTCGCGCATGTGCAGTTCCACCGTTTTGGGATTAGGGTTAGGTTTCTTGGGGGTTAGGGTTAGGTTTAGGGCTATCGATTAGCACTACGGTAGCCAAACTCGACAGAACACCGGGTTGGGGGAGGGAGCCAAGACGTGTAACAAAGATAATGAGATGCGCAATATTTAACTACAGTAAAATGCAGTTATAACGGAATTCAAGGGACCAGGCAAAACCGTCCGTTATATCCAAAGTCCGTTATATCCAGAGTTGCTGTATGCCCAGAACTAGTGATGTGATTATCCGTTACTTTTGAGTAATCGTTACTACCGAGTACTCGGCAGTCCAGTATTCGTTACTTAATACTCGTTACCCAATATTCGTTACTACTTGGGTTGGTTATGCATACAATAATGAATGCTGCTACCTATACTGTACCATAGTCCGTAAGCCTACCGCGCTTAGCAGCGTAGCGTTAGTGTGGGTCATTTGACGCATTGTGCTATTGCTGGTCGTAAGAACGAGTACCGATTGGGCGGTTTGATCAGTCATTTCGTTACCGTCAGCAAGGAATCCTTGAACGGCTGAATACTCGTAACGATTCGTTACAGCCTGGTATCCGTTACTTACTTACTCGTTACCACTCAAATCTACACCACTACCCAGAACACAACTACAGGACACCATTTACTCATGCCACATTGCAGCAGACACACTTATGGTATAGATTATTATATTGTACGTAGTAATCCAACTTTACCTGACCAGATGCGTGACAATTAATAATCCCGACTACGTATCTGCGCTGGATATCACCGGTGCCTGCATGTCCGTTATAGCCGAACAAAACTACAGCTAAAAGCGGCCCTGGGGACCAAATTGTTTGTCCGTTATAAGCGAAATTCCGTTATATGCGAGTCCGCTATATTCGATGCCGACGGCACCAGCGGACCTCGTCTGTTATAGACGATATTCCGTTATAAGCGAGTCCAATATAACGCGATTTTACTGTACTCACCAAGTGCGTTGCCTTATCGCCACAGATGGAAGTGTTTTCCAAAATAAAACAGCCCCTGTTATCCGTTCGCCGCGGCCCAGCACAAAATGCTCCACGGCCCGGTGGTTGGGGACGCCTGGTTTAAACCATTTTGCTTTGCCAATTGTAATATTTGCATCTGTGCGCGCGTTTCTTTTAGTGCCTGACAGTAATCTTA
Organism: Mormyrops attenuatus; assembly: GCA_026777985.1. NCBI lineage: Eukaryota > Metazoa > Chordata > Actinopteri > Osteoglossiformes > Mormyridae > Mormyrops > Mormyrops attenuatus. The sequence goes on from JAODKC010000036.1 coordinate 24,271,643, forward strand.
CGTAAGGTTTTTCCCAATGGTATTGCTGAATAGATGCCTTTTCTTTAGAAAACGTAATGAAATTGGAGTGTGTACTGTATATCAATCTTGTGTACCCATATTCTAATCCTAACTTTTTAAAAATACATTCTTTATTCATGAACCAAAATTCTTAACCTGCCCGTTGTTCCTTGTGTTTCAAGAAGGGAAAGGAAGCTAAAAAAAATGTTCCCCTTAGTTATGGACATGGACATTATTTACCCTAACTCCTGTACATCTGGTTATTTTTTTTATTATTATTATTATACTTAAGATATAAAATGACCTAATTTTACTTATCAAGGAGTGTGATATATGTACCGCATTTTCTAAAAAAGATCACACCAAAATAACAGTGAAGAACTTTTATTTGCAAAACATAAAACATGTAACACAATGCAAATTTATCTAAAACTACAAAACCAGAAACAAAAGGCCAGAAGACAACAGAGGAGAGGAACCAATAACTTCTCAGCAAGGAGAAACAAACCTCTGGGGGTCCAAGGTCAACTGGCCGCCCAACCCCCCTGGGCATGATAACATTCCCCGCTACTCACAAACGATATATTTACAATTATGTACAAGGTATTTTCATCCTCATTTAAAACAACCAAACGCATGGATGTGTGGTTTGGCCCGAGATAAAACAATCGGTCATCTGTCAGAAACCAATATAATTTGCTTCATTTAGCACCACGTACAAGACACAGCTGCCATAACTGACACGAGTGTGTGGCAATTACACTGATACAATTAAGGAAAGAAATGACTAAGGCAGGGGTGTCAAACTCCAGTCCTGGGTGGGCAGAGCCCTGTGTGGCTTATTTCTTTCCCTGTTCCACTACAAATGATTTCAGCTCAAGAGCTGTGTGGTAATGAACACAAGGACCTGAATCAGGTGTGTTAAATGAGGGTGAACCAAAAAGTGTGCAGGGCTCCGGCCCTCCGGGACTGGAGTTTGACACCCCGGGACTAAGGAGAAAAAAAGCAGGCTTAGTTTAAGTAACTTCACAGCACATCGAACTGGGTGTAATACATAATGGGAATTTCATTTAGCACATAGAGAAAAACATTAAAGTAATGTTACGGCCATGCGCCGTATTTTACGTCGCTCTTTCTGAGGCACATTGGGCATTAATGCCTTGTGCGAAAAAAAATATTTTAAAGCGGAGTAAAAGTCGAAGGTCTCCATCATTATCCGGTTAAATATTCCCTTCCCTCTCACTGTTGACGGTGTCATCAAAAATCAACAGACAATGAAATTACGCCGTAAAAATAGCACGCCTCCTCGCCGAAGTAGTAATCGTGCGCATGCGTAGTAACGGAAGTTACATTTTCGGTAGTGACGCAGATGTCTGAAGATTTTTTGGTGTAAGATCTTCTGGGTTATATGTGATCTATTATCTGGTTTTGATAAAGTTTCTATTAATTTTTAACTACTCCCTTGCCTCAAAGTTCATACACATTGGTCTGACACTACTAAAATGATTCCAGCAACGGCCACACCTGCAACGACTTCTCTTCCCGAAACGAATGGGCAGTTTACACTGGAGGTTCCCGATATCATAGTTATTGTCGTCTATTTTGTTTTTGTCCTTGGTGTGGGAATATGGGTATGTGCTCCCGCTAAACTTCTCAGCTTCTCGAATGGGCGAGTGATGCTTTTACTGGGTTGCTGCACGGTGATATGAGTTCTGCTTTGTTCTTTGGGGTAGCTGCCGTTTGATGGGTTGTAACATACTTGTGTGAAAACGTAAGGTTACTGGAAAACAACAACAAGCTTTGCTAGTGTGAGAACATGTTTAATGAGCATCTTTGTAAGGTGGATGCTGACTATGAATGTGTCCTGTCTTCCAATTGGTATCTTTTCTAGTTTAAAGTCGAAGCACAGTGATTTCCTAGTGGTTTCCTTTTGACCATTGTGGTGTTCTCTTCTCCTTCTCATTTGATCATTGTCATGTGTTCTGCTCTCCTCTTCAATGTCTCGACTCCTTCCTAGTCTTCCTTCCGAGCAAATCAGGGAACGGTAGGGGGGTACTTTCTGGCCGGGAGGTCCATGACATGGTGGCCCGTAAGTGTTCCCATTACAGATAGCTCAACATACAAAGTTTGTGCTGTGTCAAAGTAGCTCTTATGTCATCATATATTAAGTATTAATATTTTCTCTTAAGTCTCAATTTGTATTTTCTGCAATGTCAAGGATTGTTTCGATATTTCCAATAACTGGTATCCTTGTACTGTATATTTGGAAAAAGTCAATTTTGTGTGACTTGCAGGATGACTGAGGATCTGAAAAACTACATTTAAATGTACTTAGATGAACAGCTTCGAGGTCAATAAACTAACAAAAGATATTGTCAAGGAAATATTTAGAAGCTGTTCATAGTCCTAGCATTTATTATATTGTGCTCATACATGTACAGCTCTGTAAAAAAAATTAAGAGACCACATTTTTTAAGAATCTGCACTTTCAAATCCTGGTTTAATGCTGGTTCTGCTCGCAGAAGGCTACACTGCGCGGCAGGCTGCTTCCAGGCTCAAAGTTTCAAAGACAGCAGTACCCAACAACAAGGTGAAGTAGGAGACACTGGGAAAGACCGAAAACCAGTCAGGTAGAGGACAGAAGCGACTTCCTAATGCCAGGGTTGACCATCAACTTATCTGGCAGTGACCCATTAATCGGAGCATGACCTCAAGTGACCTTCAAAAGGAATGGGGAACGTTAAGTGGTGTGAAGTGCACTGCTAGGGTAATTCATAACAGGCTCCTAGAAGCAGGACTGGAGACCCATAAAGGAAAGAAGAAGCCCCTTGTCAATGCGAAGAAGGGAAGACTCAGGCTGAAGTTTGCATACCCATAAGCAGAGAAATAAGTGAAACTGAAAATTTAGCTGTGGTCTCCTAATTTTTCCCAGAGCTGTATTGTTGCGCTCACTGATATGTGAATTGTGAAAACATAGTGAACAGGATACGGGGTTGCATGAGCAAACCAGCCTGCCAGATGGCTCATAGAGTACATTTTCCAATGTGGGTGTCCTGTTTGCCCAGATTGGAGCTTCACTGATGTCCAGTAATGTGGGCAGTGGCCTGTTCATCGGTCTCGCTGGCACTGGGGCCGCCGGAGGTATTGCTGTGGGTGGATTTGAGTGGAATGTAAGTGCAACTCAAAAACAACAATAATACATCTGTGTCATGTGACCATATCTATACCCAGTAAGGCTAAAGGTGTGAGCAGGGCCTGCATACTGCTGTTTTCTCTCAGGCATCCTGGGCCCTCATTGCTTTGGGATGGATCTTTGTTCCTGTTTACATCTCCGCTGGCGTGGTCACAATGCCGGAGTACTTAAGGAAACGGTTTGGAGGACAGCGTATTCGAATATACCTGTCGGTCCTTTCTCTCATACTGTACATCTTCATCAAGATATCAGTAAGACATCGTCAATTTATAGTCCGGCCAGTTTAACATGCTGTACACATACAGTATGCAGCAACTTTTAGAACCTTCAGCCTGGATTTATGCCATCTCGGGTCTTGATGTTGGATTGGCTAATTCAGTCAGGCTGTTTCTTCACCGTTGCTTCTGTCCAGACAGACATCTTCTCTGGAGCCTTGTTCATTCAGGTGTCTCTGGGATGGGACTTGTATCTTTCCACCGCAGTGCTCCTCGTAGTGACCGCAGTCTACACTATAGCAGGTGACGGGTGATTTTCAAATAAGTAACAGCTCTGGATCCATATGGAATATGATGTTACTTGTGTGCTTTCAATCTTTACAGGAGGCCTGACGGCAGTAATCTACACGGACGCCGTGCAGACCGTCATCATGGTGATAGGAGCGCTGACTCTTATGTTCATAGGTAGTTATTACAGTATCCCAAGCAGATTATTTATTCCCTGTCATTTGGTACTTTTGAATTTGCACCTAGACTAGCAGTATTGTTCCTATGTTAATATGGATATCTTCCATATTCCTGATTTGCAATGGTGACACAGGAGGTAATGCTATCGTTTGGCAACCGGAGGGTTACAGGTTCGAGCCCCGGTTCCTCCTGACCCCATCAAACTGTCCTTGAGCAAGACACTGAACCCCAAATTGCTCCCGGTGAGCAGGTGCATGGCAGCCTCCGCCACCGGTGTATGAATGTCTGTATGAATGGGTGAATGTGAGGCAAGAACTGTAAAGCGCTTTGAGTGCTTGTAGGAGTAGAAAAGCGCTATATAAATGCAATCCATTTACCATTTGGCAGATTTTCACTGGTCATTACAATCAGATTGTCAACATCTACATGATGTATTTGGGTCTTCCTGAACATTTCTGGTTTCACATATCCTCCCTCATCTTTCGATTTATTTTTAGTCTTTGAAGAGTCACAGATTAGATGTCAAAGCAGGAATCATATAGCTCTTCCACTTTTACCAATCCAAACAGCAGGAAGACTTGGCTGACCTCCTGTTTAACCTGAACCCAGCATAACTGTAGCACCGTGGTTTCATGAATGCATTACTCTTGCTACGTGTTGTTCTCTTCCTGCAGCATTTGACAGAGTGGGCTGGTATGAAGGTCTGCTGGAGCAGTATAAGGTGGCAGTGCCCAGCCTCACAGTGCCCAACACCACCTGCCACCTCCCTCGCCCCGATGCTTTCCAGATGTTCAGGGACCCCCTGACGGGAGACCTGCCCTGGCCCGGCCTGGTCTTCGGCCTCACTGTGCTGGCCACCTGGAACTGGTGTACTGACCAGGTTCTGCACTGACAACTGAGGATAGTTTACAGATATAAAATGGGGAAATCAGGACAAATCAGTGTTAATAAATATTACTCAACTTCATTCATTTTAATTGTACAGTTTATATTCAAAGCGCCTTACATTATTCCCGCCCAACCCCTGCCAAAAACCTTGGGCGGAACCACCCCCGCCGTGTGTGTGTGTGTGTGTGGGGGGGGGGGGGTGTCCTCTCTAGGCCAGCAGAAGTCGTCCAAAATAACAAAGTCAATTTATACACTCCAATATGTTAAATACAGGTGTAAATATTACAATCTTGGATCCCTATTTGAGGTGGCCATTTTACTTTTTGCCAATGCAGTACCCTTGCAAATTCCCCTAATTTGATGGTATATTATTTCATCAACTTTTAACTAAGACTGTAGATTTTTCCAGATATACTGTTAGTAGTGCTGTAACATAATCCTTGCAGTCCTCAATCAAACCGGGAATATGTGTATATGGTAACTCCTTTGATAATGACCTGACGAGGGACTTTTCTCTGCCATCGACGCCTGTGCTCTTGCTGGCTCCAGATCATAGTTCAGAGGTCGCTCTCCGCCAAGAACCTGTCTCATGCCAAAGGAGGTTCGGTGCTGGGCGGCTACTTGAAGATGCTGTCTATGTTCTACATCGTGATGCCAGGCATGATCAGCAGAGCGCTCTTTCCAGGTTGGTGCCAATATCAGCAGAACCGTGCCACCACAGAAGGAGAAGAACAGTGGTGAAGCTGCAGGCTTAGAGGTGTAACCGTAAAATGTAGTTTATAGTGCGTACAGAGTACAAGGTCTCAGAGCAGCATAGCATAAGGTTTGTGGTGGACCCCCCTAAACCACAAACCCAGCTAAGGTATAATGCTGTTTTCCACCCCAGATGATGTCGGCTGCGTCGTTCCTGAGGAGTGCAGTAAGATCTGCGGTGCCACCGTGGGCTGCTCCAACATTGCCTACCCAAAACTCGTGGTCAATCTCATGCCAGTAGGTAAAGTAACTCATGGCCATTTCTTCTGATATCAAACAAAGTGTTTATCCAAACCTCCTACCTGTGTTTCTACCTGTGTTTCTACCTGTGTTTCCTAGGCATGCGGGGACTTATGATTGCAGTGATGATGGCCGCCCTCATGTCCTCGCTGACCTCCGTCTTTAACAGCAGCAGTACGCTCTTTACCATGGATATATGGCAGCGCATCCGCCGTCAGGCTTCTGAGCATGAGCTGATGATTGTGGGCAGGTAATGATACTACACAGAGCATTTATATACGCTTCAGGTGTCTCTGCTTAATAGTACGGCTGGACCTTGTGATTTTCAGGCTCACTTTAGCAAAACAAGAACCTCTGACTGAATGGGATGAAGTTTTCAGCATGTTCATTATAAGGGTGTAGTGGACAGGCTTTCCAGGGACTGTTTACCCTCTGCCCTACCACAAGGGGTCACTATGAAGTATTCATTCAAATGTATTTATTCATCAAACACTGTTATCCAAAGCAGACTTAACAGCAGGGGTGGCGTAAGGTGTGGGGGGGGGGGGGCTCTAAGTGACAGGGGCCCTAAAAATTCTGGAAAACAAACTGGATTGAACTGTACTGGGGGGCCCAATATGATACGCTTTCATGGGGCCCAAAATCTGTAGTAACGCCCCTGCTTAACATTGTGAAAAATTCACGCCATGATAACTGTATATCCCAGTGTGGCAGTTTTTGTTTTATCATGGTTTAATCCCCCACAACACACTCCCTGCCACTCAATAAATAACATGAACATACATGAAAAATGTATTTAGAAACGTAACTTTTAGTAGCATGACATTTGTCTTTTTAAATTGTTTAATGATAATCGCAAACACTAGTGACGTGGTTCGTCTGAATGTTAGCCTATGCGTTGAGGTTACTGGCCCGCAGGCAGTTCACGTTTTGCATTATAACGTAATGTGACGGATCATGTTCACTCAAATAGAGTTTAAGGTTTCGTGTGATGCCTATTTGGCCATTACAGCTTTATCACATGCTCTACAATTTGCAAGTCATTCTCAAGAATAACCTCGTCTTTATTCCGAATCCAAAATGTGTCCATAGGGCTGAACGCGTTCCTCTCTGCGCAGGGTGCAATTTACTGCTAACATTTCTTCTATCCTTCATTTCCTCAGAGCACATCTACATCTTTAGACTATATTAACTAGCTAGCCAGCTAACCAAAGAATGTTGTCTAGTGTTGGGGAAATGCCATGCTCACGCACGCGTTATGAAAATTAGAGAAGACTGTCACAGGTTAGGGATTAACTCTGAGTTAATGTGAATTGGCAACATTAAATGTAACAAATATTTCATGTGATAATACATTATTAGCGTATTTGCGTGTGTGTCGGTTATTAATACAACTATTTCAGATTATTTATTGTGGTGTACTAAAGTGACGTACAGCTGAGAAAGCAGAGTTCTCCTTTGCCCATACAATACAGTAACCTGCCCAGCCACACACTGCCTCCAGTGTTCCTAGAGCCCATACAGTACACTAACCCGCCCAGCCACA
>JAODKC010000036.1:24279045-24312585 GCA_026777985.1 Mormyrops attenuatus
CACTGCCTCCAGTGTTCCTAGAGCCCATACAGTACAGTAACCTGCCCAGCCACACACTGCCTCCAGTGTTCCTAGAGCCCATACAGTACAGTAACCTGCCCAGCCACACACTGCCTCCAGTGTTCCTAGAGTAGGGTGACCAGATAATCCATGTCAGCAAGGACACTTTGCTCTACTTCAGGTTACAATCTACATTAAAACTGAAAGATTCCCGTGTTTGGCTAAACAGTTCTTGTTGTGCTTTGACTGGTTTGTTTCCAGTCAAAGTGAAAGACTCATCTGGCTGTTTCAGTGACACATGCTTGATTATAAGAGACTGACCAATCAGCATATGGCAAGAACTCTGTGACAAAGTGAAATCCAGGTACTTTTAATTGAAATAGTAGTTTACAAACCCTGTCCTACCTCAAAGTGTCCCCTGGTCACCCTAACAGAAGTAAACATGGATAATTTTAGATAACACGCAATTGTATTGACTTGTTTTTATATATACAGTATATATATAAAATGAATAATGTATTGTAAACACACAATCTGTCAGGCTTTGATTTTAATAGGGGAAGTGAGGAGTACTGATTGCAAAATGTAGACCAAAATGAGGTCAAACAGAGTGCATTTCCTGTGGCTGCTCTGCGCCTTGGTTACTGTGTATAGTGAAAAATTCACCTCACAATTTAGACTTAAATCACTTGTTTGAACTGTGCAGTCGGCTCATCCAGCTAAACATGCACAAGCATGTTCACTAAGTCCTCCATCCATTGTAGCACTTGATAGCTTGACATAGACCCTGTTAAATTTGGGTGATGTTACATGGTGGTGCTCCTCTAGGGTGTTCATCTTGGTGCTGGTGGTGCTCAGTATCCTGTGGATCCCTATAATCCAGTCAGCCAATAGTGGCCAGCTCTTCGACTACATCCAGGCCATCACCAGCTACTTGGCCCCGCCCATCACCACTGTGTTCCTCATGGCCATCTTCTGGAAGCGTGTCAACGAACAGGTGTCCCTACAGTTTCCTTGTCGAATATAACTTACTCTTGTGTTTTAGCCAGAATATGTCAGCCCTTTTGGTAACATCTTATTTGAGGAGGCACAAAAAATGTAGTACTACACTCTTAATGTATTGATCCCATGTTCATTCGTCATTAATCAGTCATAACGGTTCATATACTTCATACCGGGGTGTCAAACTCCAGTCCTGGAGGGCCGGAGTCCTGCACATTTTTGGGTTTCCCCTCATTTAACACACCTGATTTAACTCCTTGTAACTCCTTGTGCTAATTACCACACAGCTCTTGAGCTGAATTCATTTGTGATGGACCAGGGAAAGAGCTGAGCTTCACAGGGCTGCGGCCCTCCAGGACTGGAGTTTGACACCCCTGTTTTATACATTTGTTATATTTGCTCATGATTTGTTCTTGAGTAGTAACTGAGTTACTAAGTTACTTGTGCTCCATCAAGTAAAGTGTTACCACCCTTTTCTTTGTTGTGTACTTAGCTGTTACATTTTTTTATCATTCTTTTCTGGATTGACTTTTTTTAAGCCATAATTTAATCACGCATTGATTGCATATTTAGCTCTTCTGGACTTCTCTGGACATCAGATTCTCAGCTGTAATGTCTGCTAGTTACCAATAGTGCAGTAACACTCAGATCTAAGCAATCCACTCCTTGCTCTGCGTGACGGATCAGTGCTCACATGCTAGCACATTTTTGTTCATTGGCTGTTATCTCAGGGGGCCTTTTGGGGCCTGATGACAGGGCTGGCCCTGGGGTCTGCCCGAATGATCACCGAATTTATATACGGCTCACCATCCTGTGGTGAAGAGGATCGGCGTCCCGCATTCCTCAGGGACGTGCACTACCTGTACTTTGCTCTCATCCTGCTAGCAGTCACTGCTCTGGTCATTGCTGCAGTCAGCCTCTGCACCCCAGCCATCCATGACCAACATGTGAGCACGTCCTCATGCACACCTCACATGCCAGACTTTGCGCTTGTCCACCTTATATGGAAAAGAGTTCACACTCTCATGTTCTCACTTAAGTCATTGTTAAATGGCAATATGGCAATTGTATTTTATGAACTTATTTGTTTTGTTATTGAATTCACTGAACATGTTCAGCTCTTTGTGCGTGGAGTTTGCAGGTTTTCCCATGTCTGCAAGTATTTTCTGGGTACTGAGATTAAAAATAAGTCTCTAATGGACTAGCATACCATCCTAGGTGTCGCTGCACTGGATAAGTTGATGGATGGATGGAGGGAGGGATGGATGGATGGATGATTATATTTACAAAACCTTAGATACCTAGACAAATGTTTCACCCATCCAGTTTCTCACTACAGTACTGGTTGGTAAGGGAGACCCAGAACCCTATTCTGGGCAGCACGAGGCACAGGGTGAGGAACATGGATGACAGGCGAAGCACTAAGATATGTGTCTCATTTTGCCACAGCTTGTTCGTCTGACTTGGTGGACAAGACACAGTCAGGAAGAGCGTGTCGAACTTGAAGACCCCTGGTCACCGTCAACAGCACCTGAACGCAAGACACGGGACACGTCGGAGCACGCTGCAGAGACTGTCCCCTGCTGGAAGCGGGCAGGCCTGTGGCTGTGCGGCCTGTCTGAACAAAGTCGGCCCAACCTCAGCCCTGAAGAACGGCTGGCTTTGGAGATGAAACTCAGCAGCATCAGAGAGGAGCCAGTCTGGAAGAAAGTGTGCAACATCAACGCTCTCATATTACTCGCTGTCAATGTCTTCCTCTGGGGCTATTTCGCCTAACGTCATGGTCTTCATTTTTCATCAGGCAGACACAGCAGACAGCTATGCGTCACTGTTTTTTTTTCCCCCCAAAGAATGGTGAACATGAACCATTAACAAGGTATTCTGCATAGATGTATTAAAGCATTTCATGAGGCCGTGAACTGTAGTCCCAAATTTTCATAGCCGGTTCATACAGCAGTGACATATGTGATATATACATGATATTTAAAATACTGCTTATGAATAATGTATATACGTTGAATATGTGTAGGAAAGTGAAATGGTTAAAAGCATCAGTACATTAGTGAATAAAGATTCACAGGTGCTGCCAGTGTTATATGTCTGACACATTGTATGGCTGGGTGAAAAATGTGAAGAATCCTTGAAAATTAACCCTGGTGACTGATTAATGAATGCTGCATATCCAGCTCACACTTATGCAAAATCATAACCACTTTAAACATTTCTTGTGTAATCTGCAAAGTATTGTATCAAAGAAATATTTAATAAAATATAGCTTTATTTGTACCCTACTGTAGCCTGTGAACCCCTCAGTATTTTCAATTTTTTTGCATATTACCTATAATGTAATCAGAAGACCTAAAGCTAGATAAGGAAAGCCAAATGACAAAAAATGTTATACTTGTTCCTTTATTTACTGAGGAAAATGATCCAGTGTTACATATTTTTATGTGAGGAAAAAATATGTGAACCTCTATGACAGTTGACAGTTCATTTGAAGTTCATTTGAAGGGTATATTTGAATTAGTTGTCTCGAACAATGGGATAACAACCAGGTGTGTGTGTGTGTGGTCCTTCCTTATTTACAGAACACAAATCTTAGAAATAAAAGGTGTTAATGCCAGACTGGAACAGCTTACAAACCGTTTGCTAAAGAATTTGAAATGGAGCACTCCACTCAATCGTACCCCCTGCTTGACAAATTTCATTGTGGGACCCCCCACCTCTTTCCGTGGTGGCATGCCACATTTACGCAGGGGACTGAGCACCCCTAAGGGTCAAAACCATGCCGGCCCCAGCTGTGAGGAGCTTATAGAGACAAGCTTGAAATTTCCTCGGGGGGGGGGGGTCTTCACAAAGGATTCAGCTGACACTGCTGATATATAGTATACTGCAAAAGGGTATTGTGGGTTTAAGTGTGTGCTGATCCCTTGTGATCCAGGACGCGTTTTCGTGCCGATCCCCTCTAAGTTTCCGCGTCGATCCACCGCGATCCACGCCGCGCTTTCGCGCATTCCTCGGAGGGCCAGATCGCTGGCGGAGTAAGCCGGATCGGGTCGGACTGTTACGGTGGGTGTGCTGCTTCTTATTACTTGGCAAATGCAAAGTCATCGTGCTACAACTGGAGTGGTATGGAGACCTGCAATACCGGGCTGCTGCTCAGCCACGCCACCACCCTCAACCTCCACACGGGCAACCTGGTGAACCAGAGCCGCCTGAAGAGGAAGTGCCCGTCATCGCCCAGTGAAGAGGTAGAAGCGCCGGAGGCCCTGATCCTGTTACAGGGCTGTTAGTCAGGTTCCAGCGGGCGCTTCTCCGCTCTTGGCCGTGGCAGCACCTTGCGGTCTCCCCGCGGTAGCGGCGCGGGGATCCGCGGTCCCGCCGAGGACGCTGGGCAGGGTCCAGTGCGCGGCCCGGCGCTCCGGACACTCCGGATCAGTGCAGTTTACTTCATATATACACGAAGAGTTTTTGTGTTGTAGATGCAAGCCGGTAACTAGCGGGGTCCGTCATTTTTTTAAAGGGGGCTTCACTGGCTACATAACTAGTGGGATCGTTTTACGACAGTTTATTACTTTAAATCTGATGTCTTCTTCCCTATTGGCATATGAGCGTGAAACTATTTAATCAGAACCTGCTTTGACAGTTGTTAGTCTTAATGTTTCATTTTATTGTATCTATTCTCCTGTGCACAGGTGCAGCTGTGGGTATTGTTTATTATCGGGGTAGGTTTGAGTAGAGGCTGAAATCTGCAGTAAGGGCTTTTTAAGAATAAGATAAAGATGAAAACCTTGTATAATCCGCTGTTTTTAAGTGTATCACTTAAGAGGGTTGTGCACGATGCGGTATTTCGTTGATGTCGTTGATGATCTATATGCCAAGGTATGGTTGATTAATGTGTTGCCAAGTGAACTTTCATATTGAAGAAGATTGTTTATAAGCGGTCTTTATTATCCTCAAATAGGTAGCGAAGACCATCGTAAATGCACTAGTCACATAGTGTGTAGAAAATGCCCCCTTTTCAAACTTAAAATACATTATGCTCACACAGGCCTTGAAAGTGAAGCGGAAAATCTGATCGCTTTCTTACTGGAATGTTGAAATGGACACCAGATGCTTTTAGCTTTTTGGATGGTGACTGGATAACTAATGAAACCTTTTGCAGAATGAAATTTATGCTGAAATGGCCTCCCTGTCTGTCATAGTCCCATTGATGGTACACAGCATACATTTAGCTTGTTGATTTGCAAGTTGAAAACTAACCACCATGAAGATCAAGTTAGTCATGATGTGTAGGCATATCTGTTGATAAGGTTAAAAAAATGTTTCCCCCATCCCGCCTTTGTGTACATCAAACCTTTTTTTCTAATCGGTCAGCTAAGCAAGAGTGTCTCTTCTTACTTGCAATACATTATCGTTTTAGCTTCAAGATTGTATCGAAGCCACCCTGAATGAATGGTCTGCCACAGTTCCCGCAGCTTTGGACAAAGTAAGTTTGGATCCATGTTGTTCGTTCTTGGTGGGATTCAAAGAACATCAGTTCACATCCACTCATTGTCCCTGACTGTGTGTTTTGATACAGTATCTTGGTGAGTCTGGGGACACCGGGCACAGGGGAACACCCTGGGTGGGACGATAGTCCATCAGAGGATACACACATGTGCACACACACACACACACAGACAATTTAGAATCACCAGTTTACCTATGAACACAAGGAGAACATGCAAACTCCACATCCGGAATCGAAGCCAGAGCCACGGAGGTGTGACCAGAGTGGTAACCACTGCAGCTGACCACATATCTTGGAAGGGCGTTGGGATACTTGGCAGAAATGCACGCGAACTCCACACACAGAGACCCTGGCAAGGGAGTCCTGGCAGTGAGGGACTGCAGTGTTAACTGCAGTACCCAGAGCTGAGCCCACTTTGCTGTGGCCATGACGTAATACTTTACAGCCAGTGTTTAGTAATGGGTTTAATTTCTCACCCAATATTAACTGGACCTAGTCACTTTTATGTTAGTTACCATTGGGTATAAACATCTGTGTATGGCTTTTACAGGAAAACAGGAACTCCAAAATGAGGGAATGAGGCAGCTGGGTGTGGATTTAGTGTACAAAGGGTCAGCTTTATACAGCTCATGTTTAAAATCACTCCAGTGGAATATCGGCCTCTGCAGGTTCATGTGTGATATTTGGGTTATGCAAATGTATGTTGCAAGAGTCCCATTGTTACCCAGTTTAGTTATATATTGTTCAAGTGGCGTTTTTCCATGACTCAGACTTTTGGTAAGATACGTACGTTTTGCACGACCAAACAGGGCGCTCTGGAGGTGAGTGTGAGTTCCCCCTCATTTCTGGCACGGTCAGCTAATCCGCGGCGGCGTGATCAGTGAGCATAGCAGCCATCTTGAACTCACATTGGAAAGTTTAGTGGAACTCTCCCACACAGGCCCTAGAACAAGCCTGCCCAAAAAAGCACATGTATCATTATTACACTTGTAATTCTATATTGCACTCATAGTAATTAATATCAAGGTATAATATTATTATTACACTTAATTTGGAATTTTATGCCCTCTGTTGATCAGCCTAATGTATCTGTGGTGATATCTGAATAATGATTTTAGAGTCTGCCCAATACTCTGGAATGTTCTGTCGCCGAAGCTGCCGACATTATTGCACCAGAAGAGAGAGAGGAGCTCAAGGTGTCTGGTAAGTGATTCTCCAGAATGTTCCAGTTAGGCTTCTGCCTTGGGTGATTTTACCTGAAGGTAACTAAGTTTGTTAGTACAGATGTGTTTCAGTGGGTCAGGTGTCAGCTGTTTCCTGCTGCTGTGAAGTGCAGCCTTGGGCAGGTGTTTCTTCACACTGATGTGCAGTAACTGGGAGGAGATGTTTTGGAGCGGTGATTTTGCATGACCTTCTCGTACTGTGCAGCAGTCTTGCCGTATGACCTGTGCATGACTTGCTTTCTCTCTTCTTTTAGTGAAGCTCTTTCTCAGCCGGTCTGATGGCTCATCCATCACGGATGCTGTAGATTTGGGTGAGTGGATATTTTCCTTTTGGAAATCTGCAAAATGAGGCTCTCCTCTACCCAGGTGACCTTTCACAGTGCTGCCCGTCACTGCGACCTCCAGATGCTTTTTTACAATCTAGCATGAATGTGATTGTCTTAAGCTCCTGCTTATTGATTATTTTTGCCTCCAGCCTGCCAGTCACTGGGTGTATCGCAGCTGGACTCTGTGATTATCGCCCCTCCTCCACTGGCTGAAGGAGAGGGTCTGTCTGTGGAGCACCTTCAGCCCCTCTGGGGAGAGCTGCAGGCTTTGGTTCAGAGCCAGAAGATCGCTGCCATCGGCACGTCCGATCTGGACAAGGCTCTCTTGGAGCAGCTATACAGCTGGGCTCAGGTATGTGGTTTTGCTTTTTTGTTCACAGGAAATCAGAAATCTTTACCTTTCAATGCAATCTGTGAATATAAATGTGCCGCATGTCTTGCTACAGCAGAAATGCTCCTTTGGTAACCCTTGGATTTTGTGTCTTTCCTTTCTACCGCGTTCAGGTGAAGCCCAGCAGCAATCAGGTGAATCTAGCGTCCTGTTGCGTTATGCCTCCTGATCTGACTGCATTCGCGAAGGAGTTTAACATCCAGCTGCTCACTCACAATGATCCCAAAGGTAAAGGGCGGCCATGCTCACTGTCCGCCGTTAATTTGAGGCCGTGTATGTCCATGGCAGTGGCCTTTTGGCAGCGAACTGTCATCAAATGGACACTGTTTTTTAGCGGGATACACACGATTAGCGGCTGCACCCACCTCTCATCACGCTTGCTCTTTTAACAGTGAGCTGGGGGCCTGAGTGGTTTGATTAGCCCCTGGGAGTCACTCAACACTGCCGCACCTGGCTATTACTTTTCAGGCCTTGCATTGACATCCCAGCAATGGTGGCATTATAGCCTCACCCCAAGCATTAAACTAGTCCCCCACAGGGAAGAACCAGAAAGGCAGGAGTTGTGAAATGCCAAATTGGCCCAGCCAGTCTCTCCGCCATACGCGCTTGACATGCCATTGACGACGCCATGGGTCACCCTGGCATGGTGTTGTGTTGCAAACTGCAAGTCTTGGAGTGTAAAGAAGCACCTGGTGAGCGAGGGCTTTGGTGTCCTTGGCTCAGGCTATCCCTTGAAGGGGTGTGTGGTCCAAGGTAGAAGGATGCCCAGAGAGGTAGTATCTCAGGGCTGCCCAATTAATGGTTAGGGCTTCCCATTCCACCGCATATACTGGCACTCAGCTAGGGACTGCTTGCAGGAGATCTACGCAGTAGGATGCACCTCTCGGTCAGAGTTTTGGGACAGGCTTGCCCCCACTGGGGTGGCGTGGTGGCTCTGAGGCTAGGGATCTGTGCCAGCAATTGGAAGGTTGCCATTCGAATCCTGTGAATGCCAGAAGGGAATCTACATCCAGCCCTACTAGCAAGTACTTGAACTTTCAGGGAAAAATGTGGGGGTTGGTGGCAGGATTGGCACTCCAGGCTCTGGAAAAAAAACTTCACACTGTTCTGTTCCATTCCATTCGAACAAGAGTGGTGCTGAGGTATCACCTGCTGCATGGCTGCACTTGGGTTCTAATCCCCGAGGTGGTTCGTTGTGTGGTGGGTGGATCAACTCGCTGCCCCCAGTGCAGTTTCCTATGTTTTGGCATAAGAAGGAACGTCCGAGCAGTGTCAGGGCCGCGGTGGAGAGGGATCCATCTTTTCCCAGTCAGTCTACCAGCTCATCCACCTGTCAGAGTAGCTGTCAAAGCAAGATACCTTATTCAGTTTTTTTAAAAGATTAATTGTACATGCCATTTGCTCATGTATAAACTGGTGCCTCAAACCCATCATAATGTAACACAGTCCTATGCTTGTAATTCATGACCTTTGAAAGTGCTTGTTAGTTGATATTTGACAGTAATGGGGGAAAGCCATGTCTCTGGCATATTTCAGGGGAATTGACTTGGAGATGCTAAAGGCTAACAATGCATTTGTTTCTCTAGAACTGATTTCAGTGGCAAGCTTCCAGAAGGCAATGCAGGGCGGCGTCGTAGAGCTGCAGACGGCCGCCTGGGAGCTGGCATGGGTTCTCCGCTACTCTGTTATTGTTAAAAGCAGAGGCATCATCAAGTCCAAGGGCTACCTTGTTCAGGCCCACAGGAACTAGCTGTAAGACTTTCAACTGGGAGGTGCTTCCAAAACGATCTTCTTGTGACCAGTGAATCCAACTGAGTCGAATTGTCCATGTCATCCTCCATCATAACAGGCTTTTAATTTGCACTTTTATGTGTGGTTTAGAGTGTTTGCAAAGACCAATAGCCTCATATCGGAGGGCCTCTGGCTTTGCCTCCTGCAACTGTGGCTCAGATATGTGGACTTCAACCATAAACTGCAAAGTTCACTGTTGTTCAGTCTGCACTGAAGTTAAGGTTATGGTTTGATTAAGATCATTTTACCTGCAGATCATTTTGATTTAAACTTTACTGTAATGATCATTCTAAACTTTAATTGGTAGCGTCTCTAAAATGACAATGAACCTTAATTGTAATTTTTAAATCAATGGACAGATAATTGCAAAGGTAAGGGTGGCTTTGATAACCTTAGCTGTAAATTTTCTCCATGGATTAAGAGATTAGAAAATGCACTGTGTCAACATTATAGTAAAGGTTTTTCCATGTTAGATTATAGATCTATAATCCAAAACTTTATTCTTGATATTTTTGTGAAATATTTTACACAAAATGTTGCATATGAGATTTTTAAACCATTTTCTTGAAGGTGGGGGTTGAGTTAAATATTTGTAATAAATATTCCATTTTTTCCATTAATGTCTGTAAATATGGTGAGAATGGATATGGATAAAATCCAGCAAGTCTAATACAGTTTCATTTTGGTATGTTTGTTTCAAGGGTTTCCTGAGAATGGGACTGAATTGTTGTGTATTTACTGATTGAGGAATCCCCCACTGTTTACTCGGCACGCAAATTAGAAATTGCCTCAGAACCTAAATAGACTAGTTGGTTTTTATGATTTGTATTAAGTAATGTTTGCTTTTTTAAAATCACCAAAACAAGTAACTGTCTTTAAACCCAGTTTTCTTTTGTGTGTGGTAGTTAGAGGACTGCTTTTGGTTGATGGTGTCCTCCCATCATTAAAAAATGAAAAATCATTCTCAGTGCAGTATATTTTGGACGTTCTTGTATTTTTAATTATAAGTAATTAAATTGCATATTACTTAAGTACTTTTACAGTTCAGGTATTAAATATTTTTGGTTATTTGTGCACCAAATGGGTCCATCCTGTGAAGAATATATATACATGTCTGGCTTTTCTGTATATGATGGATTTTATTGTAATTAAATGATTCATCAGATGTAATGCTGATGTGAAATTTGTCTTTCCTGACATTAAAGAAACAAAATGTAAAATACAGACATTTTCATAAGCCAAGGACTGTTATCTGTGTTGGCTCTGGCTAGGTCCCCGGCCAAGCAGTTGATACTATCATGCATCTGTAGAAGCTGGTGAAATACAGGAGACTGCATTGTCCATCCATCCATACATCTTCTAACTTTATTCTGCTTGAGGTCATGTAATGCAAATGAGTAGTGATTCACTGCTCACATCTGGCAGTAAAGGGGCATAGCGGAAGACTCATTGTAAAGTCTGATGACTTCTGGCAGAAGTGAAATAAGTAATGTTCCCATGAGTGCTGCAGATGGTACATGGGCTGAAAAACATCACTGCAGGTGTCATTTTCACATGGTTGTCCGTGACTCTTAGAGCTTCACGCTGGTGATCCTCTCCCTTCCACTGTAAATAGGACCATGGTCTGCTTCCTGCAGTCAATGACCAACTCCTTGGCCTGTTGATGTTAAGGGAGACATCTCAAATCCATTCTCCTAGAAGCCTCTGGTAGACCAACTCATCATTGTTGGTGATCCACAAACTGGATGGACATGGAGCTGTGTTGAGTCATATAGCCATGTGTGAAGGAGGACTACGGCAAGAGATCCAGTCCATGGCCCTGCAGGGTGCCTCTGATGGGTGTCAGGGTTTAGTCTCCCACATGTGTTGGGGTCTGCCAGTGCAAAAGGCCAGAATCCAGTCAAACATAGAGGCCCCAAGTCTGTTTGTGAACCAGCTCTGAAAGGATCGCAATGTTAAATGCTGAAGTATTCTGCACAAACAGTAGTCTGAAATAGGAACTTTTACTGCCCAAGTGAATCAGAGTGGATTGAGGCGCCAGTAAGATGGCTTCCTCTGAAGACACTATGGTCATATAGAAATCCAAGGGAATCTAAGCGTTCGCTGGGATTATTTTTGACCTTTTCTCTAAACTTCAGAAACCTTCATGGCAACGTGAGTAGTTCTTCAGATTGCACACATTATCTTTGGGACTGGGGTGATATCAATGTTTTTAAAATGTGTCAGAACCATGAACTTCCTCGAAGAGATTAAATATCCCATATTAACACCAGCAAGCTTTTCACCACATACTTTCCGAATATCTTGAAATTCCATATGGATAAGCAGCTTTGTGAGTATTAATCTTTTTAAAATTTCTTCTAACAATTCTATCTGAGACAAAGAAGCCAGTGTTCTTAAATGCTATGGAGACTTGCATGGGAAGACTTCTTTTTTTGCAATATCAATGAAAGCACAAATGCATACAGGTTGTTAATGAGAAATTCCATCGAGCATGGCCAGGTTTTGCTTTGCTTTCACATAAGGCTGTCAAATAAACCATGAATGCCTATGACAAACGAATTTTCAATACTAAACAACTGGCAAGCTATGTATTTTTGCACTGTTAAAACATAGTCGTGATATAACGGGCTGGATATATAAGACAAACACACAAAGCAACAAAAGCAAAACGATTCGTCCACGCATGTGCGTGAGACTCGGAACTCCAGCGATTTTGTCCCGGAAGTGACACACATGCCGAACCCACGGTAGAAACACGTGTCCTACCCGGAAGTGTTAACAGAAACATGGTGGCCACCAGGAGTGGGGCGCGCGTGTGCTCCTCAAATACAGCAGAAGACGATGAAACACAAAGGAATTTGGTATGTTGCTTTTTTTTGTTTTAACTCGTTGGCCGCGTCATTGGGGTTTTTTTGATATTAAGCTTTCGACAAAGTTGAATATGACATGCCTGAATCAGTTGAATGAGAACTGCGTCTGGTAATGGCAGTTAACCTTATGAATGTTCTATACATGTCATATGAACT
The DNA here is from genome assembly GCA_026777985.1 of Mormyrops attenuatus. Taxonomy (NCBI): domain Eukaryota; kingdom Metazoa; phylum Chordata; class Actinopteri; order Osteoglossiformes; family Mormyridae; genus Mormyrops; species Mormyrops attenuatus. The sequence continues at coordinate 24,291,321 of JAODKC010000036.1, forward strand.
TGGTGTTAAAGTTGGTTTGTGGAAGCATTTTCTTGCGAATTGCTTATTTTTATTTGCCTACTATTGATTCTGGCTTTGGCGGTTAGAGTATACCAATGCTAATCAACAGCATGGCCATTTCGGCCCAAGTTTTGTCGGGAAAGTATCTATGTACCACGTTTTCGTTAATAGCGTTCTGTTAAAAAAGGAACGTTTATTAGCATGCAGTTGAACTAACGTTTTGTATGTATCCTGAGACTAAATTTTGTTTTACTAATCTGTCATTAACTTAATCTGAACGCCCATAGAATTACATTTTCTTGCTTCACACGAAGTCGTATTAGTGTCTGTTCACCTTAGTATCTAGTATCAAATAAAGGTTCTGTATATTCAATTGTAACCCATCAATACCGATGAGGTAACTTCCCTCTTAAGGAAACTAATAAATTCTCGCATTAATTTTGAAATTAAGGTTGGAGTACCGCGGTGTCCTCACCAGTCAAGTCAAACATTATTCTATGTGCTTTGCCATAATAGGTAAAATGTGTGAAACAAAACTAATCTGGTCACTGAATTTATTAAAATTCTAACTGTTTATGTTAAAAGTTTGCTTGACACGGTCAAATATAACACTGTTTTAACGGAACCCTGAATTTATTAATCGGAACACCTTTAAGCAAACAATAGGCTTAATTAATCTATGAACACGGAACATCTATGATGTGTATAGTTTTGGTAAATCAAAAAAAATGTCGGATGTGATTTCTGCATTTTTACGGAGGGAAGGGATCCCATCATTCACTGTAACCAAGAAACAAAATAAAAGGATGTCATTTTATGCTGCTTTTGTTAGCTTTAACAAAAATTTGACAAAAGTACTTTGTCATCAACTCCTGGGGGCCAAATAGAAAGTGATCTGTCTTTTAGTGTCTCCCAGCTTCCCAATGGCATGCTCACTGTTCAGCTTCTTGATTGTTCCCAGCTCGTTGCTGGTCCTTCTCCTGTTTGCCTTCAGACTTTCCGAGCCTTATGGTCTTTTCTGGTGCACTGGGTCGTCTCTCTCCAAAACTTAAACCTAAAGATGTGCTTTTTTATGAGTGGAGTATGCATAAACACTAAATGCATTACACACAGTTAAGTCAGTGTTAGATTTATCGTCAGGCTTCAGAAATGAGTTAATGTCTCTGTCACTGACTTTCGTAGCAGTGTGGTAGCTCAGTGGGTTGCATGGTTGCCTTTAGTGTAGGTTTTCCTGGGATACTCTGGTTTGCCCCCGCAGTCCAAGGACATGCAAGCTAGCTGGTGTAATTGATTTTGCCCATAGTGTTTAAGTGTGTGTGTGTGCGCCCTGCGGTGGACTGGTGTCCCATCTGTGTTGCCTGGCACAGGCTGCAAGCCCCCAGTAACCATACCAGGATAGGTGGTTACAGGATGGGCTGATGATCTTTCCCATAACAAATACACCCATAGCTGGGGCTGCATAGCATCCCTTCACAGAATGTGTAATTTTTCCAAGTAATATTGCGATATTTCTAAAACATGATGAAGGGATGAAATAAACTATAGCCAAATAGAACTTGGTATTATCTACCAAATGAGTCTGTTAAATAAGTTGGTGGTATTGCCACGAGTTGTCAACAGTAGGGCTGGGACGATTACTCGACGTATTTGACATTGTCGATTGTGGATTTTTAATGTTAACGCGTTGTGTAAAACTAAGTAAATGTTTTGTAACTGAAATGCACTAAGTGATAAGCTAAACGTATTGTAAGGGAAAGTATTTTATCCCCTCGGGAGCACGTTAACGCTGTCCTTGTAGGAATCGCGCAATAAAACAGTCTGCTAATAACTGAACTTTACTGTCCACCTGATAATCTCTTTGCCACTCGAGAGCTACAATATTTTATTTATTGGACCTGTGGCATTTTTTTAACTTACAATGCAAAGTTATTCCGCTAATAAGCTGGCTAGTTTCACTGCTGGCACTGTTAAAACTATATCAATTATAGACTGAACTCCGATATAGTTTTGTCTAATATCGCCAGTGCCAGCAGTGCCGCACTATTTTGTGAGGCATCCAGTGGCCAATCATGTAGCAGTTCTCTCATAGATATTAATGAGACATCTCCTATCACCCTGCAGAAAGGAAATTGTGATGTTCACCAGTTCCCTTCACTGTCTTACAGGAGGCCACCCCTTCGGGAAATGGAAGGACGAGAAGGAGAGCTGCGCAAGGGGGCACCAGCTCACAGTCCGAAGTATTGAGCGCTTCTCAGGATGATGAGGGGGTGCCTCCCACCGCTCTGTTACGCAGCTCTGCCATGAGGAGGAACACAAAAATGGCACAACAGCAGGACCACAATGCCCCCCAGCTGGACTCCACCCATGAGGCCGATGTGTCGGAGTCAGAGTCCTGCTGTTCAGAGATGTCAGATCGACAGAACCCTCCTGAAGGCCGGGTAACCCGGAGCCGAAGAAGGCGCACCTCGCCCCGGCAGACTGCCCGCTCGAGGAGAGATGGAGAGGCAGCGTCTGAGGCGGACTCTGTGTCTTCATCAGTATCAGCCACCCGGGAACCAAGGACTCAAAGAGTCACTAGGAGCCAGAGAAAGAGCGCTATGTGCTCGTCTGCCAAACGGCACACAGAGGAGCACGAATCCGAGCCAGACTCCTGCTCCTCCAACATCTCTGGCCTTCAGAGCACCGTTGTCCGTCGTACGACGAGGAACAGGAAGTCCAGAGTGATTACACCAGTTCCCATGAGTCTTGGGAATGATGCCGACTCAGATGTTCCTCCCACTGTGCGTTCAACCCGAGTTACCAGAGCTAAACAGGCTTCTACCAGTGAGACCGCAGCCTTCGACTCGGAAGGGTTTGAGTCTGGGCCAAGTAGAACTCCCAGGAAATCTAGTCGAAACTGTGTGTCAGCCAGGTCCCAGGGCCGTAGTTTGGCTTTATCTGATTCGGGATCTGAATCGACTGATGCATGCAGTTCTCTTGCAAGCCCGAGATCCACAAGAACGAGGGGCACCCCCTGCAGTAGCCGCACAGGGTCAGCCAACAGCAACCGGGCTGTTTCGGTGCCGCGGGTCACACCTGAGGCTCGTGGGTCTCTACTGGAGTTACTAGAAGCCGTGGATGTGGTTGAGAATGAAGACGCGGTTGAAGATGTCAGTATGGATTTGGAGAACTCGCTGATAAAGACAAGTGAGCAGGAGAAGACGCTGACTGCTGAGGATTTGGATGGTTTGAGCTCTGAGAAGACTGTTGAACCGCAGGTTTTACCAGAAGTAGCACCGGCCCATAGTGACAAGGTGACTTTGCTTGAAAGTGCCACTGAAGACAAGGAAGACAATGAGGCAGAACTTTCAGACAGAGCTGCTCTTACTGAGTCTTCACTTGTAAAGACAAACCAAGAGGAAGTGGCGGATAGCTTTGGGGGTGATGTGGGCATGAAAGAGGGTTATGACATGATTGATGATACCTCTCCAGTCATACTGAATTTATCAATTCAGAGTGTTAAATTGATCTTATCTGAGTCTGATCAGAAGGCAGAGAAGGAATCTGAAGAGGAAAAGACTAAGATTTTGCTTGAGGAGCCTGCAGATAATGGCGCAGAAGAGGCTGACCACCACAAAGAAGCAAAGAATCCCTGTTTGCTTCTGCTGGATAGCAGTGAAGATGAGGATGATAGTGAGGATGGGCGTTCAGTGCAGGAAAGCGAGTCAGATGGTGACAATATGGGCAATGATGGGGAAAACACACGTTCCTCTTCACATGGGAACCAGGCGGGACCCTCAAAACGCGAGGCACCCATGCCATGCGATGGGCTGTTTGTCATCGACACGCAGCCTGGTCTTCGATTTGATGATAAGTACTATTTGGATGAGGAACAGGAAATGAAGGACAATGAGGTGGGAGAAGATGATAATGATATGGAGGAAGACCATAACGATGAAGAATTTGTTGATGAAGAGGAGGAGGATGAAGATTCTGAATTGCTTTTCAAAAGCAAAAACAAAGCTTCGTAAGTATTTATTTGTTAGGTGTTTTTAGTGGTTTTCAGTGTAAATGAGATCCTGTCTGAATCACACAATGAGACATGTGTTGATTTTAACTGGAAGTCATTAGTAGTACTTGTAGGTTAAATTCAGTGTTTCTTTTTTAGGTTTGAGCTGTCCAGCAGCATTGACCCAGGACTCAAAGTAAAGGAGTTTGGTGGATTATACATAAATTTTGACGGCAAAAAATCAAAAGGTGTCTCTGATACTTTGAAAAAACTGAAAGAACAGAAGAATCAAGATGAGGTAAGTTTTTTAAATTTTTTACAGACTAAGAATTTGGAGGGCTATGTGATAGATGCTATTTGTTGATTTTTCTCTGGCAGCTTTTGAAGAAGAGTGTGATTGGCCCTGATTTTGAAAAGAAAGATGCTATACCGCCCTACAAGGAGTCGCAGAAGAAACTGAAAGTGAAGCGCAGGGTGAGTGAATGGCGGCGCAGAGCCAGCTGATGGAGCTGTGCAGTCAGGCTGACTCACCGCTATGTGTATGAGTCAGAGCTGTAGTAATGTTGGTATAAATGATGCCGATGCTGGGCATGTTTTCCTTAGGGGTGCTGTGTAGCCAGTTGCTAATCCATATCCTGGTCTGGAAGGTCATGAGTTCAAATCCTGTAGCCGACATTGTAATCATATCACCACTGCGCCCTTGAGAAAGATTCTTATCCCTAGATTTTGGGTACAGATTGACTCTTTGCTCTTACCCCAAAATCTTGCTTTCACCTGTATGTACATGAGTGTCTGTGTCTTTAATGGAGAGTAAGATGAGATATGTGAAAATAACCCAAGTTCCCCCCATGGGGGTGATAAAGTGCCTCATATTCTGTTCCGCAGATGTATGTGGGTTAATGGTCTGGGGGGGGGGGGTGGGGGGTGTCTGAACCTGGCTTTTGCTTTGCTGCTCTGTTGACTATCTCCTGATTCTGTGGCCAGGAGGAGAGAGAGAAGACAACCGGAGATGGCTGGTTTAACATGAAGGCCCCTGAGTTAACAGAGGAGTTAAAGAACGATCTGAGAGCGCTGAAGATGCGGTCGGCGATGGACCCCAAGAGGTTTTACAAGAAGAACGATCGGGAGGGCTTCCCAAAGTACTTGCAGGTCTGTGAACATCGCTCCCTTAACAGCCAGTTTATTAACCAATTAAAAAACGCAGTTTGAGTGGGAGTTTAAGAGCTGGATTAAACTGACATCAGGGGATGAAAATGTAGCAATACTGTTGCGAAAACTAAGAATAAAATTTGCAAAATATTGGCTTGTTTTTATATGAGATATATATATATATGCCAAAATTTTGCAAATATAAAATGAATGTGCAAATCAGATTTTATGTGGTCCCTAAATCTGGTTAAATCATGGGGCCAGTAAAGGCTAGCAGCACAGCAGTGTGCCTTACTATCAGCACTTATACCTACTCATTAAACAACAAATTCTCTCTCACTGTAACATACACAGTACTTGGCACATGCAGCACACGGACAGGGTCAGGAGGTTCTGCTGTGGTTGTTGGTACAGAACATGGAGGCTCCACCGTCCCAGAAATGGCCACCTTCTTGGGATGTTCACACACTACAGTGTGTATAGTTTACAGAGAATGCTGCGATGAGCTAAAACATGCAGTCAGTGCCATTTCTATGGGTGTAACCCTCCTGGTAATGAGAGAGGTCAGGGGAGACTGGCCAGGCTCGTTACAGTTAGCAAAGGGAGCACAAGTGGGAAAGTAACAGCTGAGCACAGCAGTGGTGTGCAGAAAGGCTCCTCTGAGTACGCAGCTCGCCTATACTGGAGGAGCTAATGAAGACCGAAAGGGGCCCGAAATGGTGCTAGCCAGGAGCGCCTAATAAAGTGGCCACCTGAATAGGGTTGGGCATCGTTCAAAACTTTTCGACACCAGTACTAGAAGGTACACTCCCCTTACATGCACTGGTGTCCTTTTCTGATGTTGTGGACCGAGGCATTTTAACCGCCCCTCCCCCGATCAGGTCGGCACGGTCGTCGACAGTCCTGTGGACTTTTATCACGCCCGCATTCCCAAGAAGCAACGGAAGAGGACCATCGTGGAGGAACTGCTGTCAGATGCGGAGTTTAGGAGGTACTGTGCGGCCGTGTGATGAGCTGAGTGCGTGGGTGGGGAGGGTCCAGGACATGTCAGCTTTGCCTCATGAAGTGATGGGCTCTGCAATTCTGTGATGCACAGTATGAAATCTTCATCTCCTTCTGCTGTTACTGGTTCAGAAGCAGATGGTTTGTTTGATTTATAAACCACTTCAGGTGGACCCAGTTCCGTTTGCCATAGGGCTCTGCCGCCCTGGGGTTTGATGCTCAGTGATTTGGTTTCTTTTTGCTCTCACCAGTCACAACAAGAAGAAATACCGGGAGATCGTGGCCGAAAAAGCAGCGATGGCATCCGGAAAGAAGAAGCACAGGAACTTAAATAAGTCAAATAGAAAAAAGGCGGGCAAACCGCTTTAAGTGTGACTGTACTGCAGCTGGAAATAATGCATGCAGACCTAGATGAAGCCAGATTAATCTCTTTCTTTTTTATATATCCTACTCTGCCCCCAGCTGGACATAGCACGCGATGATTTGTAAACCGAACCAGAACAAAACAGGACTGGATTTTGTACACTGTGTACATTTACATTACACAAGGGGAATAGTAGAGTAGCACTATCTTCAGAAATCTTCTATCATGCTGTTTGAATGTGAGAAAGGTGGACACTGTTTCAAAGGTAGACTTCATTTTAACCAGTTATGTGGAAGAGTCTCTCATCCTGGGACCTTTAACTCCCTCTTCCATGAGGTGGCGCTGCTGTGCAATGTCACTGACTGACTGACTTCTGATTTAAAGCAGTGCTCTGTCTTCTGCCTACCCCCAGCAACTCAATAAACAGCCCTGGCCTGCAGGAAGCTGGTCCCTCGTCTGTGATTGCTTGCATGCATTTTCAGCAGCAAAACATGCCAGAAAATGCAAAAAGCAGAACTATAGCAAAACAAGAACAGAATGAAAATCAAAGCCAGGCTCCAGGCAGGATGTGCATTAATAAAACTTTAAAATCTTGACTGTACTATACCATAATGTATAAAAGATGAAAATACATAGCAAGTTCATTGTGTTTAGCATTTAGAATATTCCAGAGCGTTTTTCTACAGATCCTGAGATGGTCATACGGTCCTTCGGATGTTCGGTTGAGTCAGCCGGGCGGCCACTTCCGCCCCTAACCACTACCGGACGCATCGCTGTAGAGGTCCTGGTATATCTGACTCGGGCTGTTCTCGAACGCCGCCCTGTGGGACGTCCCTGTGTACTGAGCCACCCGATTGGACCAGAAGATACCGTTGTTCAAGTAGACAGAAGCTCCACTGGGGATGTCTTTGCTGGAACAAACAGGCAAATATAAGTGCATAAACACCACGCCCCATGCGGCACTTCAGTGGGGTGGGGTATTGAGCCCTTAGCATTACCCCTAAGACTAAGTTATGCAGCTTTCTAATGACAATTTTTTAAACTTATGATCTTGCATTGTCTGTTCTCATTTTGCACTTAAAGCCTCAATCATGACACACAGTTTATAGCAATCATAAACTGAAATATTTTAAAAAGGTATGTTTGATAAAATTCTGGGTCCTCTGTGTATCTTTAGTAAATGTGCAGCTCAAATTCTGGTTTACAAAACAGAATCATTGTCTCCAACTTCTTCCTAAATGCTGCAAAACGATGCAAATCACAGCGTGCTAAAGATGCGTTGCGTTGTATTTCAGGTTTTAGCAACTTGAATTTTGGAAAATGACGCATGCATTGATGATCAGACATAAATAACGGGTTATATTTGTATAACTTGTTATATATTTCTGTATATTTACATGATTATGTAGAATATTATGAATAATCAAAAAAATGGTAAGGGCGGCACGTTTATCACAAAGAGGAATTTAACTGCCGTGTTTTACTACTTGCAGGCAGTGGATATGGAAAAAAATGGAATGTAGGGAGGCAATGAAACATTTTGTAAATGAAAATGACCATTAGTCATTAGTTTTAGCCGTTTCTCTAATGGAAATAAGAGTGCAAGCACAGTATAAAGTATAAACACCACAAAATGGCATTTAAATCTAATCACAGCACTGTAAGTTCTTGTCAGGGCAAAGAAAAACAGCCCATTTAGATAAGCAGAGAAGAATAAGAACTCATTCGGCATACCTGCAGAAGTACGGTATCAGTGCTAAGGTGGCACGGCGAAGGGGGCAAGGTATTTACCTGTCCTGAATGATGTGGCTGTCACATTGGGCTGTGTCACATGACCGCCGAGGGGTGCAGTGGGCTGTATCACATGACCGCTGAGAGGCGCAGTGGGCCGAGTCCTTTTCTGTACCATCCTCATCCTGGGGGAGACAGGGGCCCAACACTGATAACTTTGCAAGGAATCGGTAGTCTGCATAACAGCATAAATATACAGGCAGTCCCCAGGTTACAAACGAGATCAGTTCCCTATATCAGTCTTTAAGTTGAATTTGTCAGAACAATAATAATACATTATGTAATAATATAATAATAGCAGTAACTCCACAGGTTACTGTGCTGTACCTCAAGCGTTGTTAACCCGGGGAATGCTTGTAGTATATTAGAATAACTGATAATAAGCAGACGATTCATACGGTAACAGCAATTCTGTCCTAATGCTATTATAACAAAATAAACTGTATTACACAAGGCCAGTGTACAACCTTTGAGTCAAGAGTTTAATGTTATTAAACCAATAAAATTACACAAATCTTACATGAGACCATTTTAAATATCCTCGACAATTGTAGCCAGGCTCTTAAAGAGGAATGATGGAAATGCTTCATAAATAATCCCCTTTGTTGTTCTGCTTTTTAATTGCGTGCCTGGATTACATTCATTCCCCCTTAAGCTGGGCTTACACTCTGCAGTCCAGGCGTCACGTGCCGATTCCTCCTCTTAGTGCTGAGAAAATGAGCCCTTAATGGCAGCTCGCTGCCTGCCGCTCGCTGCCAGTGCTGGATTTCGGGTTTTGCAGTAATTAGTGAGACTCAGCTATCAGCTGCATTAATGCGGCCAAGCAGAGGTGGCGCTGCTGCTTATTGGGACGCCTGCATTCCTCAGGGTGTCTCTCTGGGGCCTAAAGCTTCACAGGGCTTTCAGGCAGACCCCATGCCCCCCCCACTCTCTTTCATGGTCTCCGTGTTCCCCACCTTCTCATTCCCCTATCTCTGTCTGTCTCTCCCCTGGTCTCCATGGTATCTGTGTTCCCCCATATTCCCCTCACAGTCCACAGATCGAGCAGTACTCACAAAGCTCAGCTTGCTGGGGACGGCATGGTTCCTCAGCAGCCTCTGCACACGTCTGTGGATCTCATCCCAGCAGGCCGGGCTGGCCGGGCCGCTCCGGAACCTGAGGGCCCACCAGTTGGCACGGCCCAGTTAGCACTCTATGATCAGTTTCAGTGGCCAGATGGGGTCAAAGAGAGCACTGCGAGAGCCGGGAAGCGCGGTGGTGCCACGCGAACCTCACATTCAAACCACATTTGGTGGTGCTATCAAAACATGCTGTGTTGCTTAATGTTTAAGTGGAGAAAGAGAGCCTCAACTTTTCTCCAGTAGCAGCTCCAGCCAGAGATACAACTGGAAGGTCTACCTTTCAGCCACTAGTCTGTGCTCTAACTCTAAAAATTACAGTCTGTAAAGCATAAAGCTGGCAAACGTGCATGCTGTGTAACAGCATGTCAGCAGTCTACATCCTTTACGATTAAATAGGTATGAATAAAAATGGTCTTCAACATGTATTGTTAGCTATGAAGTAAGAAATGATTCAAACAGACATGAGTAAATGAAAATTGTTCGCTTCTCAACAGTTTCTCTGGAACTTCAAAATCTTTGAAACACGTGAAGCTTTCTTGGGTGATGACAGAGCCACTTGGATGTGTCTGCCAAGCGGGCATGTCCTGGCAGACATGCAGCCTGATTTAAACAACATGCCAAAGGACTGACACCCAGGAATCGCTTTCATAACAAAGCTAAACAGAAGAGTTCATTCCAGCAAATGGCTGAGGGTATTGCCTTTAATTTTACACAGAGCAGCATTGCCTTGCAGATGTAAATGATTGGAAAGGAGGAACCGGGCGATCGGGAGGCAGGGCCGGATTGGGGCAGTCGGCCAGCTCCAGCTAAGCACCTGTCGTTTGCCTTTACATTGAGCGGCCCCAAAAGCGTGCCTCTCCACCGGTCACCGGACTCTGCAGAGGCCGCTTTAATCTCTGGCACTGAGGAACCCACCATATTCTCAATCGAGCAAAGCGGATCGCTCACAATTTACTTTTCATTTCAAAATTGTCTATTGATTTTGATTCCTGCTATGAACTGAAACGCGACCAAACAAACACGCAGTGGCGTTCACGGGCACCTGCTGGGATCGATGGCAGGGTCTCTCGTGTATTAAAGCGCTGGGGTCAAGCGCGCTCAGTCTCGCAAAAAACACGATCAATAGCATCTCCCTTTGTTTTCCCCAGGTCCCCCCTTCTCTTAAGCAATAAGCAAACATGACACAACATCAGATCTTGTCATTTGAGGGGGAGAAGAATTTTCCTGCTTTCAGAGATGAGAATAAAGATTAGACAGACAGGGCACCTCATTTGGCTGTGATGATAAGGTTCAAATTCAGTCAATACAGCCTGACTGGAAATTCATATGTAGAGTTTTTCTCCATCCTTTCAATATACTGGCAAATTTAAATACTTTCCGTGTCTAGGGGCTAACATTAAATACGTAGTAAATAAATTCAAGATAAAAAGCTACCCTCTAAATCTAAATCGGTTTCAAAAACACCATATAGAGCCCAGACCCAGAGGCAGAACCTTGAATAGTGGCAATCTCTTAGACTCAGACGATACTGAAGTCCATGTTGAACGTAGACTGAGGCGATACTCATTTGCTGATGATTCTGCTCTAGCCTCTGCCCTGTCCGGCAGGATGCCCCCGTGCCGTGGTCCAGCTGATCGACACATTAACGATAAGCCAGAGTGTGTCCCACCCCACCACCTGCAGCTCTACGGCGCATCCAGGCAGCCCTAGGAGGGCCCTGGCAGGTCGATGGTAGAGGGCGAGGGAAGCCTCCAGGAAGCCTGTCCCCGTCTAATCCCCAGGGTAGCAGGCCTACATATGCCACACAGTGGCACTCACTTTTTACTAATGAGAGTCAATGCTGAAGGTCTACACTGATGATTTATATAGCAGATATTTTTGTCTTACTTTGAGTGAATTACTTTGGGCATTGGGCAATACAAATTGGTATTTTTATCTTCTATAAAACGACTATAATGAATCGTACATAAGAGAAGGGGGCGGGACAGGTCGCCATCTGGCTGGGGAGGGAATGTCAGGTGACCATTAGAAATGGCTGGGGTTAATTTAGTCTACCTGCCCCTTGGTCCCAGTGTGTGTATAACTTGGGCGTGTTGTGTTTGCCTCGCCCCAGTAACCCAGACCTGAGCGCCAGCACTCTGCTAGTCCCATTCGGGTTCCCTTTATTTCCATCCGTAAAGCAATCTCTCTGTTCGGGTTTGTTTTTTGCCTTTATATGTTTTCTTAATCTACCTCTGGGAATATTTATGAATTTCATTGTTTACTAACAAGTACATGCTGTCCCCTAAGATGCAGCTTTCAGCCTGCGTTTTGACAAACTATTATACAAAACACAGACATCAGACAACCTGCAGGCAATATTCCAGACAGTGTTGGATGGTTTTATAACAGTTGAGTAGCTTTTAGCATTAGCATTCTAATAATCAAACCAATTACATGCATTTCTATAACTTAATGTAACTTATCAAAGGTCTGTACTGCTACAACCCCCTCAGTACTTGCTTACGACCAAATAAGGTGACAGTCATGCTTTTTAAACTTTTAAAGCAACTTTTAAAAGGAAATTAGATTTAAGGGAGCAGAACATCGTTGCTATCATGATGACCATGGAAACCTCTACACCATGGATCTAGCGAATTCACGAGGGATGGGGCACAAGATGGGATGTTACCTTTCACGCAGGGAGCTACGGCTCAGCAGGGGACTCTGGGTAACCATCAAGCCAGGCACAGGGGAGGAGTGGGCTGCCAGGGAAGCCCCCGCAGGTGGGCTGAGACACCTCTTCCCTGGCACCTCCCCGGAGGACCTGCTTGCCTTTGGAGAGCCCTTACTCTCCTATGGGGAGTTAGAGACCATGCAGCTCAGGCAGGGAACTGGACAGCTTATTCACACCCCCCCATTCATAGATGAGGACCCTGAAGGTGAGCCCCCCCAAGAAGATGCTTCCGCTTTATGGAGCTGGGCAACAGTGGGTGAAAATTATTCTCCATGCCCTCAGGTGCTGGGGAGCTTCATTCATGCGGCAAATTCCTTCTGAGTAATACGTTTCAGGAAAAGTAATATGCATAGTTGGGTATTAAGGTGTCTCTCCTTTCAGGTTCCATTGAAGCGCAACCTTTTGATAACACGTTTCTGTCAAAATGTCACTTACTCTCGCAAACTTCGGTCGGTAGCTGCCAAGGAGCGAAGAATCTGCCAAGAAATAATAAAAACAGAAACCAATAAATATACGATGAGATGGGCTTGGATGACAACTGAGCCAAGGGGACCAGGTAGACACGACCGGACGAAACAGCGGTTCCTCAGAGGATACGTGAAGAATAAGACGTACATGCACACCTTCGACTGCAGAAGCCGCAGACCAGCTGTGACGGAGCACCTCGTAAGACGGCCGTGGACAAGATGAAGATTCGTGGAAGGAGGAGTTGGGCACACGGGGAACCTGCGGGCCGGCAGGAGGACACCGGTGAGCTGGCGGAGCTTAACGGCAGCAAACAAACCACAGGCCTCATTTAGCACCACATATTTGTCTTTCATTTCAAGTTTAATCGCTTCCAGTAAAGACCACAAAATGCTGAAAGGGAGGAAGTTTGACAAAGCGGGTGAAACGTCAGCTTTGCCCAGGTGTGTGGAGGCTAGAGTTACATCAGCTTCAATTAAATTCTTGGCACTTCAATTATATTGCATGATTATCGCTCTCATTAATGAAGAGCAATTCGCTTCCACATAAACAAGCGTGCAGACTTTAAACACACATTAATAATACATCCAGTCGGCTAAGCCCCTTCAATAGGAAGCTATTTGTTAATCATGGTTTGACTGTTAATTACCAAGGTTAATTGCAGCTCTAGGTTGTATTCTGCACAATGCTCCATTTTAAAGGCTACATTCCAAAAAATGCAGGACTGACATCTCCACCAAATCCATACATCCATTTTAATATCTAAGGCCCAGATGTTATTCCCATCAAAACTGTTGCTTAAGCACGCAAAGAAACTGCCAAGGGCATGATACTGTACGTCACCGACATGTTTACCAAAACGTGAACATAAAAAGAAGTTGAGGAAGAACATAGTAGGCAATCAATGGAGAGGTCAAGTTTAGACAGAAAAACAGCCAAATGGCTGCCCAGAGACAGAATAACTAGGACCAGGAACATGTGGGCCAGCCAGGTCTGCAGATGCTCTAGGAACCACACTTGGAACAATATGGTTCAAGTGAAATGGCCAGAGGCTCCTACCACAAAAGGGGCCTGGTTGTCAGACTCCTTCTTGAACCTGAAGGGTCCCAGCTGGAGGTGGCTGAGCCGCTGCCTGGCATCCTCAGAAAGCTGGCACATGCGCCGGTGCGTGTATGGGGACAGGACCCGGAGCTGGGAGGCCACTGTGGGCCTTTCGTAGCTGCAGACAGAACGGGCCGTCGGGGTCCCCTTTGCCGCAAGGTCAGTGACCCCCCTGGGCCTTTGGATAGATCTGGGTTTCTCTGAACACAGCTGGAAAGGCTGAAGAGGCACGCATGCCATTTAATACATAAAAACTTAAACTGAAAGGAAATCCTCTCTCTCTAAAAAACTATTCAAAAGCAATGAGCACAGTGAGCACAGGAAGATTCCATTATCATAATGAACGAGATGAACAGTCCTCAAGTGCAGTATTCTGGGGAAGTACTGGGGGGTTACACTGGCTGTAAATAAAGTAGAAATTCTTTTAGTTCTGAGGATCCTGAAACAAGCTCATTGTAGACAGGAAAGGTACATCTCATCCACAAAAAATTCAGCGGAACCCCTAAACAAAGCAAACGTCACCTTTGTTGGCAAATGGCTTCAATAATTCTAACAGCAGTTAACATAATTCTGCATTGCAATAACTGTTCTCCTGCAGGCGATGTTCGGATAAATAAGTTTTTAAAAAATGTTAATTGCATCTGATGGCCGGCTCCAGACTAATGTGATAATGCCATTACATGGCTGTAAAAATAAAGATAATTTAAATGCTAATTTGAACATCCTGCCATATTAGCTCATTTTAAAAACAGAATAAATAAATCCTGATTTAGATTGCTTTGAGAAGAGAGATTTAATGAAATTAAGCATTTTTGCCTTTATTCCTCTTTGTCCTGGTTCTCTTTAGGTCGAAGCACAAAGGAACCATTTGCTGCTGCAAGTTCGGCTTGTCTGATGTGATTAGTGGGTCGGCTGGTCTTGGTAATAGTAGATAAAGCAGGGTGTCCTTGAAACAACAAAGCCGGGGCCCCGAGTAGCTTATTAAACAACAAACGATTCCCGTTCAAATGCATGTAAATCACTGGGACAGAACCTATTTATAAAGGGCCGTGTCAAGCCAAGACCAAGGCGCACTGCAAGGAGGATAGGCAGAGACGTATACTGAACAGCGGTAACAATGCCCGAGTCAGAGAGGGCTGTCTGAAAGACTGAAAAGCAGAGGGGATGAGGAGCAATCTGTCCATTTAGCTAATGTAAAGCCCTAATAGAAAGTAACGGGGCCTCCACACCTTTCTCTACATGGCCTGTTTAATGATGTTCCCGGGCATCGATCAGGCGGGTGCTGGCATGACAGCGATGCTCACCTCCATCACTCTGAGAATGCGGATCTCCTCGCGAGTCATTACAGGGAAGCCGGCCTTTATGCACAGCTGGCATTTTGTCAATAATCCCCCTTTAAATATATGGCTCTTATATAGCCAGAGCCAGGCTGTGGGTCGGATAGCGCAGCGGCGACTTGATAATAGTTGATAGTTTTTCTTTTAAGGTCAAGATGATTTTAAATAGCAACACAATGTCTTCTGGCTGTGCGAGATGCGCTGCTGTTTTTAGATTTAGGTGCACAGAAAGCATCTTTGTTTGTTTTGCTTTGTTTTCTGTCAGCTTTTGTTAAAGGAGAAAATAGACAGAAATGGTGTCCAATGAACAAGGCTGAACATTTTTTTTTGTAAATTTCCTTCTTTGGAAATAAAGCATAGTTCACATTGTGTATTAAGGTAGCCTAGCTGAATAAACATACTATTATACAAGTAATTATGTAAGAAAGGGGGGTGAACCTGGAAATAACAAGAACATAGAAGTACAGATATATAAGTTTCTAAACAACCTTTTAATACTAGAAAAAGTTAGATAATAAAACTCCAATAGAGAGAATATGGCCACTTCTGATTTCCAGGTATCTCCAATGACACATATATAAAAATTACATCTTTGCTGTCAAGATATTGAATCAAAAAAATAATGAAAACGGACCAGACACTAAAAATTATTGCACAGATATGACTTCAGAAATCAGGACATGAAGCAGAGCACAGTCCATGTGTCTCATGGAACGGTCATTGTAACTTTGTTCTCAGCTTATTTAAGCTCTAACTTGTTGGTTGATTTCACAATTTCAAATTCAAATTTTACCATCAGTCCCTTTGTGTGTGTGTGTGTGTCCATATTAGATGCAATAAACTTCAGCTTGCTTAAATGAAAACAGGTCATTTAACATGCTTAAGCAGAAGATGACAAAGGGTGCGACCAGGGAGCAGACACGCTGGACACTTACAGGGCATGAAGACCTCCCGGCTTTTAAATCACATTCCTCCATATTGGTGTTCGTTGTAAATTCCACTCTCGGCGATGTTCCCTAAGGATAAGCAATTTTAAATGTTCACAGGGAATCAGAGTGGATATATTTTACAAGAACCCCCTGTAAATAAGAAAAGTGATAACTAGGTTAATCTGTGATACTGTTAGTCATGAACCTACAGGGAAGAAGGCTGATTTCTTCATAAGCATCTCTCTCCCTGGACCAGAGCCCCCAGGAGATCGGGTGGGGGCTGGATATAAGAAAGCCCTGGTGTTCATCTCAAGGGTAGCCAAGATTTCACCCTCTGCAGAAGGAAATTAACACAGGCAAGGTTACCATCTCAAACATGTGTGTATGGATCACAAAGGGTGAATCTGTGGAAGATGCCAGGAGATAAGTGAGAAATAAGTGAGCTGACCTGGGGGAACAAGCTGAATCAGCTCAAAGCAGGTTGCGTCCACTGTAAAATACAAACAGAGAAACTGGCCATTACTCTAGTAAAGACACACCTTAATGATCCTGATAAGGACTGAAATCAAATAGGAGCTACTTACGTTCCAGAATATCAGCTATATCACATGGGTCAACAGCCTCTGAAAATATCTTTTGGGGAACATTTACAAACCAGAAAACAAGCAAGTTAGCTGGGTGTTTAACTATGGAAACTGGAAAGGGAATGTTGAAATATTTCAAGAGAATATAAAAATAACAGTGTAAGGTAAAATAAACACATCATAAAAGTCGCACAGTTCATCACAATTAACCCTATCAAACCTGATACATGTATATCACGTTAGTATGGCACACTGCAAAGTCAAATTAAGAGTCACAAAGCATGCTAATACAATGGATGTCTAAGCAAGAAACGACCTCAAAACTTCATTTTTCAAAAAGCCCTGAATCCTTGGCCCATCCTACCTTCTCAAAGACCAATTTTTCATGGAATAACAGAGGAAATACTGGAGCCAAACAAAGAGTCTTCTGGTATTGGCCCATTATACAAACACTCAGGTATATGTCCTGATGGTTGGGAAGCACCACTCCCGGGCATGTAATCTGTCATTAACAAAAATATAATTAAAATGTTTCAGTTAAAATACGATATTAATTATGGAAAGGACGTATCTTTAAGATTTCCCTGTTGTTGTAAATATCGTTCAAATTCATTTCATAGTTTCGTATTAAACGAGGGCAATATGTATATTTATGTGTTCCGTTATAATTTGCTTTACAGCTTCCGTATGCTACGCATGCGAATTACTGCACCAACTTCAGCGATCAAGCAGTGCTTTACAGATTTTCAGTTTCAGTTCAGATCAGAGCGCCATCATTAGAGACTGAAGACTTCCTGGGTTGATGCAAAAGCTTATATGGTGCCACTTTAAGCAGAGGCGGATCGTCCGATCATTCATCTTTGTAGCACCGTTAACTATCCAGTTAGAAAATTATTTCCTTTCCATTCAGTTTCACCATATTTAAGGATTCAGGATACCGACACGCACAAAACAACCCATACTTACGGCCTGAATATCCACATGCACGGTGCATTTGAGCACTTTGCGCGACATTTTGCACACAGATTGCCCCTTGGTCGGCAGAGACACCCCACCCATGTTCAAACTTCGGTCGCCATAGCGGCCACGGACGCCGCAACAGAACAGGACGTAAATGTGCCACGCGCCGTTAACGCAGGAAGGGAGGTGTTTCTCACATCATCTCCGCAGCGACTTTACTGCCAAGATGCTTTCCATCCAGTAGAGTCACATTCTAACCGGCGTTTTGCGCAAGGATACTAGACAAATAGATTAAACAATCACCGACAGCAAAGCTGGGTACTGATGGGTGGTATGGAAATATGCCATAGTGTTACATTCGTGGATGAATAGATATTGGCATTTGGATTATGAAACCTCAGAAAATACCTAAAATGCAGGCCTATAACAAGTATACGTAAACGTGGTTATAATTGATCTATACCTTACAGTGACTTCATAAGATATGATAACATTTATTGCAAAGCATAAATCACTACCCATCTATTACACAGCATAATTACTTAACATATAGAATAGTTTGGGCGAAATGGTCAAGTGGTCATCCCCCCGTATACAAATATGTTACAATGTTATTGCTAGAAAAAAACTGTTAATGTCACAAGTAATTTATGAAATTCTAGACACACATTATATGCATGTACACGTTGAATTGTAGTTTTTTTTTTGCTAATATATCTCCAGATCTTTCTGTGTTGTCTTGTAAATAGTGCTAAGATGTCAGGATGCAAATTCATGTAGCGCTGATTGACAGGAACAATTTCTCCACCTTTAACTTACCCTTTCTGTCGATGTGCTTAGTGAAGGAAGAAGTGAAGCTAATGTCAAAACCATGACATTTACACTCTTATTATGTCAAATCCGGCTTCTCTGCGTAACTGTGCCATTGCAGAGCTGATAAATCCGTATTCATGTGTCAATTTAGTCATACACATGGCCAGTAGTACAAAGCAATTCTCAATCTAATTGAGTGTCATGTTTCGATTATAATTCAAAGTTTGCTTATTTCACTGCTGAGCGTATTTCTTGCACATCTTAAAAATGGCAAGTATTTTTAAATATTTGAATTCACAGCAATACAGATTTAATTACAAAACAACAAAGCTCACCTCAATGTAAGATGTTGGATGTGACTGAAGAAAACAAGCATAACCCGTGATCTGGCAAAGAGTAAGCTGCTGTCATATAGGCTAGATATTAGAAATAGATGGGTGAATGGATGAGTGATCCAATAGAACAGGAAACAATGCATAATAAGTAGCCCAGAATGAGAATCTATGGATTCCACAGTCAGATATAAAGGAAGGACAGCATTAGCTATAAAAACACAGCAGACAGAATAAACCCATACTAATCCACTGGCAAACTGGTACTCAGACACATGACAGTTGGTAAAAGTCATTTGGCCAAAAGATTTTCAAACTCCATAGTATTTTGGCCTAACACATACTCTTGTTGATCTGAAACCAGTATCAAGACAAAAACAAGCATTTAATATAATTATTAAAGAGCCACTTTCAGAGAAAAAAAATGTGTAAAATAATAAAATTACAATAATAAATGTAATTCTCCAGACAGTTTTGAGGTTTGAATAGGAACTGGCAGGTTCTCTTTTAAAAAAAGAAAAGAAAAGAAAAAGAAAAAGGAAAAGAATGTGTGCTGTTTTCCCTCAGTTCATGTAATCGGTGGCCCTCAAAGCTGAGGTTGGCAACAGCAATGCTGGAGGCAGACAATTTGGTTTGGGAACAAATCACAGGCTTATGGGTAATTACACTCTAATCTACAATGAACTACTGTAAGGCTGTACTAGCCAATATGCTATCAGCACTGGACAGACACTTTTGCGTGATTTAGCTGGTTGGGAACAGTGATGTGTTGTAAGGGCTGTCTCCTTTTGCAGATTGTGGTCCAGATGTTTCTGCCAGGCCAAGCACTAAAATTACCTTGCAAGAGACCTTCAATGTATATCAGAATATACCAGGGAGACAGTTTAAAGCTTTAAAGCAAAAGAAAATAAAAATCCCACTAATGACATTGACATCTTTAAATAAGTTTAATAAGCTACACTTATTTTTTTTATTATCAATCTTGAATGTAAGGTCAGTTCCTAAAAAGTGCATAATACATGGTGGAGGGTTACTGTGTACAAAAGTTACACATAAGATATAAGATTACCCCAAATGTGTCACAGCATTTGATATGTAGCCTCTGGGTGTTAATTAGGAAAACAATTGGATATCCAGCGGTTTAAATGGAACTGCAGAAACAAATCCAGCGAAAGCTACATCCACATTTTCATGTGTGCACAGAGCCAGGTGGTGGCACCAAAGCGTAGGCTGTGTGACTGGACTGGCCAAGATGAACCCGGAGCCTTCTCAGAATGCAATAATAAAACAATAATATGATTCACAGGTAAAGACTGTAGAATCTTTGTTTTTCAGTCTCTGGGTCATACCAGCCTCAGAAGTAATCAGACTTGGCAAAGAGAGGTTTTATGTGTTTATTTACCAAGAAACAAGGAAAAAGGAAGGACCGAGATACTCCAATTTTAAAGCACATTGCAAAAACTCATTTTAATGAACACACCATTCAGGGAAAAAATACAGAGGAAAAATATATTTTTTGTACAGAAATAAGGAAAAAATTGAAACGACGAGGAATATTTCATTTGGAACACAATTAGGCTGCGCCGGTTGTTTTTTGTTCTGACGGGCGAGGCGTGTTCTCCTGTTTGCACCTGAGCGCGCGCGGTGTGCTTAACAAGCTGGCCATCACTCCTGTCATCCTCACTCCAGCAGATGGGCCTGGTCCTCCTAGGAACCTCCCACGCAGAGCTTTCAAAATAGACCTTTAAGGCCACGCTCCATCTGTTACCAATAATATCAGCCTAAAAAAAGTGTTTAATATTGCTGACACCACGAAGGGTGCAGGGCGAAAGCGCCCCGAAAAGGTAATCTATGAGAACAAAGTGTATGGACCTCGTTTACGGTTAATTAAACCCGCATATTTTAGGATTCTCCTTGCAGGGTGTCGCTCGGTGAGGCCGACCCTGCCAGCTGCTCAGAACCAGGTCATCGGTGGTTCATTTACGGGAATCAAACTAGTGTCTTCTACATCATGTCATGGTTCAGATACCACCCCCCCCAAAACTTAACAATTTACCCAGTGAAAAAACTAGACTGGCTAGGAGCATAGATCAGCCTAAAAAATAATCATTTAATGGCACATTACTGTAATATTATTCTGTATAAGATCAATTTCTCTTTTCCTGTCCTCTGCTGTGGGAGTGTTATGACAGGAAGCCTTCAGTTCACACCATTCCCTTCTGCTATCACTATATAACATTAACTGCCACATGAATTAATCTGCACAAAGCGTACTTACCTCCTGAAGCACAATTAACTTTCCCATAATGCTTGTGTGTACTTCCATCAGTGAAGACTCCTAGCGCAACCAGTTTCCTTGGTGAGTTTTGGTATTTAATAAATGCAAACAGTGCTCCTGCTCATTATACTGTGAATAACAGAGTCGCATTTTCACATTTTCACTTTGAGGAGCCAGGAACCAGCATGTTTACCCTGTAATTAGCATGCTGGCATACAGCAAGCACGGCAGGCTGAAAAGATGGCTCATGGACTGTGGGGGGGGGGGGGGGGGGGGGGGGGGTTGTTTTATTTTATGTTAAACGGATGGCGACGTAAAAAACCCCAAACGTGTTT
>JAODKC010000036.1:24312685-24322723 GCA_026777985.1 Mormyrops attenuatus
CCCCCCCCCCCCCCCCCCCCCCCCCCCCCCCCCCCCCCCCCCCCCCCCCCCAGATGATTTATATTAGAGTTAACGGAATGGCTCAGAAAAAAGCCCATCTCTTGTTGGGCATCATTAAGCACAAAGCGGCACGTTCGATACGGCCGGACAGAGGGGAGGAAAACTGACTGATTTCCGGGATGTCTCCGCAAGCTGCCAGGCACCTCATTTCCCAGCCTGACACCTCGTCGGAGAACAAGGCGCCGTGAAGGGAGCGTCTGACTTTATAACAGTGATTAAAGTGTGACACGCCCCTGCCGGGTTAGCTGCTCTCACACGTGTCTGTCACCAGCATCCACGGGGACTCGCAGTCACATTCTATCATCATCCTCTGTCCTTTCATGACTTGTTTGTGGTTCTTCTCAAATCCCTTATTTGTGTCACATGACTACCCTGAAGAATGCACGATATTCTACACACGGGACGGCCTTATTGGGCCTCTCGGCCACCCGGCCCCTTCTGACACAACTTTCTGTCTGATGTGACTGCCGTGTCCTGGTGGATGGAAAAGCACATGGAAACATCAGACTTAATCCTGCAGATTTGTCCTGCCCCATGATGAATTACCCAGCACCTCCTGAACACAAGAAACAACACCCTACTATAACTCATTAAAAAACATCTTAAAAACAAAACATGTGATTTTGAAATGTTCACATGTTCATATTTCATTTCAGGTTCACTGAAAGTGTCTTTTGAAAAACACTGTTAGGAATCGGATGGTTGTCAGGACCATTGAGTTTCCCTAAAACTCATTATACTTGTGGGTTGATAAATTAATAAATTACCCACCACAAGGAAAAACAGAGAACTCACGCTTTAACTAGTTTAACAAAAGTTTAACAGAAATCTTCTACGTAAAAAAATACATTGTGGTAAAACACAGAATAAAAACACAGAAGTAGAAAGTGTTTGGGACCATAAAGGATGTTTCTAAACCCTTCTCTCAGGCCAGCCTGGTCATGCGGGCCAGCAGTGTGGAGGCGAGAGGGGCTCACAAGCGAAACGAGTGGGTGTGTCACCCAGGAGGGAAATGGCACAGGATACCAGACCGGAAGGGAATAGCACACAGGCCACTGCTCCGGACTCGCTGCCGGCGGCGAGAAAGGGGGCCAGTCTGGGCTGGGAGGACACATGCAGACTGAAGCTTAGGTGTCTCTCACACTATGAACCTTCCTGTCAGGCTTCTCTTCCTCCTGGCTCCTGCCATTGCCGTAGCTGTTCCCTTGGCGACCGCCGGATAGGCCATCTGAGCCGCTGGAATGAAAGAGCATATTCTGGAAGATTACGTTTCTACTGAATGCTGAGCTGCATTGCTGATAATAATGTTAGGAAGCGTCTGACCTGCTCATGTGACCCACTGCTTTTGTCCCATCGATTAAATGGTTAAGCTTATAGAAATCCAGAAATGTCCGGGCCACGTTTTTGCCCAGCTTCATGTCTGGGTGTGGGGGGGGGGGGTTAAGGCCACTTTTTGGTGATTAGTTCCAGTCAGTAGAGTGTTGAAAATATGACGTCAGTGTGCAGCACAGCAAGCTACACCTATGATGCCTGAAGTCCATTCGTCTACCAAACCACATATATATATACACACACACACACACACACACACACACACACACACACACACAGCATGCACACAAACATATACACATACACACTATAGGCCACTTAAAATAAAAGTTCACTTAAATGCAGATCTTGGACAGGTAACCTGGTGCATCACTGGGAGAACATGGTCACACACTAGACGGTGGGAATATGTCTATAGAAAAGATATATATCGTCATGCAAAGGCAAAGCTTTGTAAGAGTAACATCATCACGCCTTTTCGTAAAGTAAACTTGGAGAGCAAAAAGCACTGAGACAAAGGACCTCAGTGTCCAACGGAGACGTGGAGCCAGAGATCGATCCCATTCGGCGCGACGTGTTTCCTCACGGGAAAGGGGCCTGGTAATTACCACGCCGAGGCCCCCAAAGCCTCGTAATCTTTAGGCAGATTAAAGAGCGTGTCAATCAGATACTCCCCTCAAAATGTCATGTGGCCTTCCAGCGTGCTGTTTGCAGAGCTACGCTTCCTCTTGGCATGGCACGTGGGGGAAAGCTCATTTAAGCGGACACTAATCCGGAGAGCTGGGCCAGGCCGCGCTACACCTGTTTTACAAAATGTGCTGCAAGAAGGAAAAGTATCCCAAACAAAAACAACATTAAATTTATTTGGGGTGAAAAATGATGATCAACCAGAAGGAAGGATAAAAACGACCCACGAGCCCCAGACTGCAGACACGGCTGTTTGTCTCACGAGTAGTTACCTGCCTGTCCTTTACTGGACAATCATAAATGATGAAATAAAAAAAGATATTTCATTTTTCACCCTTGGCTGTCGTTTCATTTCTGAAGCGCTGCTCGCTCTGTCTATCTCACACACGTTACCGTGACGATCTCTCACCCGAGTCGCAGCTATACGGCCGTTTTTTATTTTTATTTTCCCCATTTCACCCAACAGTCAAAAATTAGCCATGAGACATAAATTAAGGTCGTGTGGCTGAGATCCTATTATCCGGAGCTGTTACCCCGTAAAAGAAAATCCACCTGCAACATTATGGGGTGGCTGAGAGGAATGGGAGGGTGTGTGTACACACACACACACACGCACGCACACACACACGCGCACACACACACACACACACACACACACACACACACACATGCACACACACACACACACACAGACACAGAGAGAGAGAGAGAGAGAGAGATCATTTGCTACTTTCTTCACCGTCTACAGAAAGTTTTTAGCACTATTTTAAAAAATGCACCTGGTGTAATGGCATGTTATGAATAGAGAACAAATAGTAAATAATAATAAACTGATCAAATAAACCTGTGTGTCAGGGTCACACCAGTATGTGCTTTATGGTTTCATTTAGGGTGACAAAGTCTTCTCCCAGTCAGACAGTTTGTACGGCAGACCAGCGGCAGTCATCCATCTTCCATAAGCATTTACGCAGTGCGGGATCACAGACAGCCCGGGGCCGAACCCAGGGGCCAATCCCAGGGGCCATAGGGCAGGGTACACACTCACACTCACACGCTTTAGACACAGCAATCCAAATAAACCTACAGTCTCTGGACTGGGGGAGGAGGCCCTTGAGACCAAGGGCAGAACTTTGCATGCAATAGCTCTGGAGGTTTGAGGTCACAGTGTTACCCACTGAGCAACTATGTAACAAAAAAATATAGAATAAAGTGAAGAGTTACTTGAAACACAATGGAGTGTGTGATTTACTTGTATGAAGGCACTAGCCCATACAATATATCCAGCTGTCCATCCATTATCCATAACTGCTTATTGTAGAGGAGGGAGTGTGTCCCAAGAGAGGCAGGGAACACCCTGGAAGGGATGCCAGTCCATCTCTCAGGGCACACGCAGACTCCAAGGCAGCGCTAGGCAGTATTATCCAACAAGGGCGGCTGTGTGTGCAGTTTTTCCACTGCAACTCCCTAATTAGATTACTTATTAGAGGACTGATTTGAGTCCTCACACCTGGGATTGAACAGCTGACCTAAAGGTTATCCCAAAAACCTGCATACACACTGACCCTTTGCGGATAACATCGCCTACACCTGCTGTAAGGGAACCGCAAGAGGCAACCTCAGTGTCCACAAAGCGAACATGCAAACTGAGCACAGTGCTGCCAATTGAGCCCTGATGCTGCCTCCGTTCAGCACAGCAGTGATAAACAGACATTGTGCTGCTGAGTGCTTTGAATTTTCAGCTGCATACAAGCTATATCCTTTAGGATGATCTTGTTTTGTAAGGCAGGTGGGGCACACAGCGTTCCCCCAGAAAGAGGTCACACCTTTCAGGACAGTTGCTGTGGATTGCCAAATGAGGCAGAGAGGGCACCCCCCAGGCGCAGGTGAGCGACGGCCCGCCCCCGCCGTCACCTTAGCCTGCGAGCGCGGCCCTGCAGCCGGCCCCCATCCGTCACTCAGCACGGTCTCTCTCCTCTGTTTACTCCCCATCTGCTTCACTCTGCCACTCCGCCACATCACTCTTCCTCTGACTTTAAGAGGCCTGCAAAGTGAGCCCACTCGGAAGACGTTCTGGCATGTTCTGTGGCCCGTCTTTCTCCACGTGCCTCAAGTCCGGTGTTGTTTACTCAAAGGCGACCCTGTCCCCTTGCTCTGGCTACTCGCGGGGACATCGTGTTGGAAACACCGCGAGCGCATCACACTGGCTTTGGAGCTCACTGGAGATTGACAATGGCGGTAATTGGGAGCTTCGGGGGGGCACACACAGACACCCACACACGCTCCCACCATACCCTTCATGCTTCTTTTTTTGACCCGGGAAAAGTTTTGCCTCCATGTCGGCAGACAGTGCGCCTCCGAGCGAGCGACAGAAATAGCGGGCGCCCCCACCGTGCGCAGATGGCCCTCGCAGCTTGTGATGTCACATCCCGCATCCATTACGAGAAGCCGGTGATGGACAGCCTGCTCCGGAGGACACGGCTTCATCCGCGTCACAGCTGCGGGCCAGACGCTCGGGCCGACCTGATTGGCTGCTGGCGGGCCGCCAGGAGCGACCGGGACTGCTGGAAGCGGAGATATCTCTGTCAGAGATGGGTGCCAGGGGAGGGCTGGAAATTTCCACTGGGGCCGCACACCAGTTCGAAACACGCGAGGTGCCCCTCCGAAACACTCTAAATACAGCCTGGACCATCGCTGTCATCGGCGATCTCAGTTAAATATGTGGGCAAGGGATTATGGGAAACAGAACAAGTTCATTCGAATTAAGTGCCATAGATCTATGCCATATTTATTCACAGAGGAAAATGGGAGATTCCAAGTTTCAGAAACTTTTCTTTGAGATATTCAGCGACCCAAGCTTGATCTCTCTCAGATTAATAGAAGACACATCCAGGAGCAGATGTTCTCCAACTCGTCCATCAGGGATGTGTGTGAAAAACACAGGCCTGCAAGCAGAGACGCCTGGCCGAGACGCCCGGTGGAGTCGTGTGACTGCGAAACGGGCAGCTAGATGCTCATCTGAGTGCCAGGGGCCGATTCACGGCACTGAGCACGCAAGCGTGTGACTGGTGCAGAGCAATCAGTCATGGTACCTCACAGACAGCAGCTTCTGCTACATGTGCCGGCATCACTGCATGCTGAATCAAGACATTTTAATGTTTAACTTCACAAATGTCATTTAGTGTCGACAGTGTAAATGGCAACGGGCAATACCAAGTTCACTTTGAAGGGGGGATCTGCCTTAAGCCTGGGTTGTTTTCCACGCAGTTTATGCAAAGAGTTTTGTTTATTTCAGCATTTCTGTGAGGCCTTACTGTGAGCTGCAGGGAAATCCATTTATAACTTCGCAGAATTGCAGGAAAGTACTTGCCTTAGTAACAGCCTCCCCCCACGAGAGTCTTTGTACAGCTCCTGTTGCCATGTCCTGACAATAAGACTATTTGACTAACTGGGTAATATTTGAATCTCTCAGTGAGCTGGGTGTGCACTTAAAAAGCCACTACCATTGCGGGAATCACAAGGTCAGGTGGAGAGCGTTTTCACCTGCAAAGAGCAGCTCCCATAAGGTCACACAGGCCCTAAAAACAGTCTGTGAAGGCTTGAAGATGTTTACAGTAAAAGAAATGACCTGCCCATATGGCAAAACGTAAACAAAAGTGCAGAGCATGGACTGACTGTAAGGCATCAGTTTAGCAGCATGATAGCATGGGTAGGCTAGAGGCTAAATGGGGGTATTCTTCTGCTCGTGATGGATCCTGCTGACACCCTTTGGCACTCTGATTTCTTTAGGAAATACCCTATATGTTGCAGCTTTAATCACGAATCCACATCTGTTAAGTGAGTAAATATCCTGCCGAGTTCGAAACTCAAGCTTACTGTTATATTTGGCACAACAGCTAAACACAAAGCAAAGAGCCAGATTTCATCCAGACAGTGCCTGCTCCTTATTATGCTTCCTTCACAGCACCGCTGTCCTCTGTTACAGAGATCCAGGCCCTACTCTGACAGCTGTACAGTCTGACCTGGGAAGCACATGCCCAGCCTCACCAGCAGGCCCCCTTTAGCCGCGAAAGGGCATTCTCTCCCACCCCTGTAATTCTTCTGCTTACACTCCCTCTCCAGAGAGCAGTCGGGAAAATCACTACACTCTGGAAGGTGAGCCGCAAACTCATTTTCTGTTAATCTCCCCAATTCGCGCCGTGGCTGCGGCCTGGAGACAGGCACCAGGTGGCCAGCCTGGCTCTCTGCGGTGTGGACCCCGGCATGTGCCGCCACAACCGCGTCCCTCAAAGGGGTCTGAGGGAAGCCACTGCTTTGAAATTGACTTCACAAGTCTTCAAAATAAGAGCCTTTTGAGGGGCATAGTCGCCACTCCACTTAAACTAAGGCTAATCCATCAGCAGGTCGTTATCCCAAGAAAACAAGCCTCACCTCCAAGACAACACTTTGAGCTCTCGGCATCTACTGAGCGAAGAAGGGGAGAGCAAGCTGTGAAAATTAAAGACCGGTAAAGACGCCTGATTAAAAGTTATGCTTTACTCTTCATTGATTTCAAAGCACTCCCAGCAGAGTTGGCTTGGCGGACGAGGATAAAGCGGCGGCTGCAGACGCGCACACACGGCTGCGCGATCGATAATGGCCTTTGTGGGACTCAAGGACGAGACACCGCGGGGGCTGACGAGATGGGGAGGGGGGGTGGACGTTCCCGTGGCTCGGCCCGACGGCTTGTTTACAACACCGTCCCTCTGCTCTCTTCCTTGTTCCGTGAGCCCAACAGGCGGAGGAACAATGATGCCTTGGTGACGGCAGGCAAAGCGAGGCGATACCCACTAACGCGTCAACAAATGAGGGACGTCGTTGCCATCAATAACATCGAGTGACAGCTCTGCCACCGGGGTGTCACACGCAGCCAATTAAGAATGCTAATTAAAACAGTAAACGGGGCGCACAAAGGGAACATGCCTCTCTCCCTGCAGCTCAGATTATACACAAAGACCTTGTGCCCCTTCACTGCAGGACAAAAGCAAGCAATCTGCTGATCTTAACTAGAAAAGACAGGAAAAGAAAGTTGGGAGAACTGAAGGGGGGTGACTTTGCAGTGAGGTGTACTTCATCTTCACCTTGGTCAATGTGATCAGTCACGGGTTCTGCTTCAATGATGGTTGTGTTTTTGTGTAGTCTGTGCATTTTTCCTGGTTTACATTGGATTCCTCCTGGTGATTAGATAGACTGGTGTCTATATATGGCCCTTAGATTGTGATTGTGTCCTGTGGTGGACTGGCATCCCATCCAGGGTGTCCCCTGCCTTGTGCCCTAGGCATCCTGGGATAGGCTCCAGGCTCCTCATGCTCCTGCATTAGATAAGTGGTGTTGAAGGTGAATGGTGCACTGATTGGCTTCCTGTGGAAACATCAGAAATTTTCCTTTGAAGCTCTAGGGACCCAGTCTGGCAGGTTCCACCAGTGCACAGAAATCAGGCTTAGTGACGGGATCTAACTGAGCATTTAATGAAGTGAATTAAGTGGTTCTGCATGGGAAGGGAACCCTAGAGCAACTCATAAGTCCTTGCCGAGCAAACACAGATGGTCCGTCCCTGTTTCCTCTGAGCGTTGGCGTAAGGCTGCCTCAAGGGCGGCCACAGTGCTCCTATTGCTTACTTTCTCCAGGTAAGTGAAGTCAAATGTAACGATGCCACAAAGTCACGTCGGAAGGGCCCTCTGCCCAGACCCGCATACTCGCTGCTGGGAGGATGGCTCGTTACACGCTCAGCTAAGTTCTGTATGATCCAACAGCATGAATATTCAACGTTCCCAGCAGAGGGCAGCGATGACAGAGTGATGGTGAGGGGTGAGGTTTACAGTGAGGAGACAGGGGCATCCTCAGAACGCCCAAGGACAGCTGGGCCTTGACTAGACAAACAGGCACATAAACATAGCGCTGATTTCCTGTTATGAGCCACCCGGAGGAGAGCGACAGAAATGATGCTCAGAAGACCCCCTCACGCTATCAATTACAAAGCCAGCATGTGGCAGGACGAAAACACGGCCCTCAGAAGTCCTTCCTGAATCATCATGCTCTCCACAAGTCTTGTTATTGATAAACACGTCCCTACCAAGGATAAGCCAGCCTCTCAAAGATGTTGCTGCCGTATTCGGGACGCCAAGGCCTTGTTGTACATCATGATCCTACTCTTCATTACGTCTCTCATTTTTCCGATAGTAAACTTCGCCCACAGGTGCCTGCTGGGTAATTGCATACTACCAGGACAGTTCTAGCACTAGAGTGAGAGGAACCGTCCCATCAGGGCTGTGATTGATCCCCGAGACGGCTGAACCTGCGGCTGGCGAGCGTCGGACCCTCTGCCATGGAAACGGCCCAGAGACGAGTGCCCTGTTCTGGCAGGGCGGTGTCAGGCTAATGGCTCGAGAGTGCCGCTCTGCTCAATTGGACGAAACGCTTTTCTACTTTGGCCCCTCGATAATGGGCCTTTCAGGAGATGTCTGGAGCCTCAAGGACGAGGAGAAATGGCACATAACCGTGACAGCGAACTGCTCTCCCCCGGCACTTCATAGAGCAGCAGCACACTTGTTAAGCTGTCAAGGAGGAGGGGGCGACCTGGAGCGATGGGGGCGGCCAGGCAGACCACCCGCCATCCGCCGAAGAGGCCTTCAGGCTCCGAGGAGCAGAGCTAACTGCTCTTCTACTTCACCATGAGAAATGAAGGCCATCGTTGGCCGTTAGGATTCTCGCCGGCCAAAGTCATGCACAAATAAATCTCCTGTTGGAGCTAAAAAGGTGCAGTTCCACCCAACGATGTCTCCTCAAAACATTTCCCAATAAGAAGCATGAGTCTTGTCACGGTGGGTTTCGATTCTTTGTCAACACCAGCTGAGGATGTCAGTGACGACCTGACTGTGTTACCATGGCACTGCAATAATATGAAACGCTGCTTGCAGTCCTTACACCTTTGATATTTGTATAACCTAAGCTGATTCATGCATACTTTAAAGCAAAGTTCTGTGTAGCATTCTTTTTATTAAGAAGACCCATAAAACTTTATAGCTGCTGTATCAAGCTGGTTCCCTAGAAGGCCCTGTATACCACAGCCTTTATTGCAACTCAGTCCTCCAGCTTAATGGCTTTAATTAATTGTTAAATATCTGCAGAAGCCTATACAGAAATGTGCCACTTTTCTGGATTTCTGTGTGACACTGTGTTCTGACACATACTGGACTACTTTCGTATTCATGACTTGACTGATTAAAACACCATAAAGTAACAATATGAATAGACATGATGATGTTCTGTGTGTTTGAAATCCTTGGCTGAGCTACTTTTGTCTTTTTCAACAACAATTTCCTAGAATTAGAAAAAATGCTTCCATATTAGAAAGTCAGAATTC
The DNA here is from genome assembly GCA_026777985.1 of Mormyrops attenuatus. Classification (NCBI taxonomy): domain Eukaryota; kingdom Metazoa; phylum Chordata; class Actinopteri; order Osteoglossiformes; family Mormyridae; genus Mormyrops; species Mormyrops attenuatus. The sequence continues at coordinate 24,322,164 of JAODKC010000036.1, forward strand.
ATAAAAGTAAAACATCATACTCACACAGTGGACCCCGGGGACGCTGCTGGAAGTGGATTCCCCTCCAAATTCGATTTGACCTCAGTGTAAGTGCTGATTAACTCCCCTCACGTATCACATCAGGCTCTATGGTAATTTCCCAATGTGGGAACATCCACACATAGTCCTCGTTAACTCATAAAATTAGTCACACTATGTTATGTGCAGCTTGTGATATGAAGACGTTCGGGGTAGGAGGGGTCTGGCAAGTTCGATTTGTGAAATATTCTGAAATAGTTCCATCTCAAATTGTATGACTTGTTAAAGGAATGGATAAAAAGGTTAAACTTCAAGCTGTGTAAGTATCCTTGGATAGCAGAAATTAAAACGGTGTGAGATGTACATCGTGTGTGATGATGAACACATCCATGGGGCTGAAGCAGGAAATCACCCAACCTGCGGCCTGTCTCACTATCTCACGAAAGCTTTGTGAGCCAGCACCCAACCTCACAGAAGTCTCACAGAAGAAAATAACCACAGTATACTCTCAATTAATAATAACTTGCTTGGGGGGGGGGGGG
>JAODKC010000036.1:24323934-24335407 GCA_026777985.1 Mormyrops attenuatus
CCCCCCCCCCCCCCCCCCCCCCCCCCCCCCCCCCCCCCCCCCCCCCCCCCCCCGCCCCCCCCCCCCCCCCCCCCCAGCCTCTGACACCACCTTCTCCCTAAACATCCTGGCCGCCCTCACATATGGGTAAGTACATTAATTTTGGTCATTAAGTCATTAAGATTAGAGGAGTACAATGACTTCTCAGATCGCATCGTACACACACCGTGTATCATGGACGGCTTCAAGTAGGGTGACCAGATAATCCATGTCAGGGAGGACACTTTGGGCTAGGACAGGATTTGTAAACTACCATTTCAATTAAACAGACCTGGATTTCACTTAAGTACTTAAGAGTTCTTGCTGTGTGCTGATTGGTCAGTCTCCTATATTCATGCATGTGTCACTAATGTTAATGTGAAACAGCTGGACGAGTCTTTCAATCAAGGAAACAAACCAGTCAAAACACAAAAAGAACTGAACTATTTAGCCGAGCACAGGAGCCTTTCAGTTTTAAAGTAGTTTGTATATCCTGAAGTAGCTCAAAGTGCCCCCCCCCCGACATAGATTATCTGGTCACCCTACTTCAAGCTAGCATCATATTCTGGAAAGCAGAGACAGAAACTGCGCTCTCTCAGTACAAGGGCATTCAGGAACAGGTATTCACCCCGTGAATGTCTTTGGGGCGTCCTGCCAACAGGAAACCGGCGGGAATGTAAAAAGGAAGCAGCCGCGCGTTGCGGTGTCTTTGTGTGCCACGTGAAATTACAGGTGCTAATGAATCATTAAGCAGCGCAGAAAATTCCCAGTGTTACAGCAAGGTACCCAGAGCAGCCATACGACAGCAGCGACCACAAGGAGGACCGGCGGGCCAAGCGGGAAGCCCAGTCTCACGGCTCCCGGAGCACGAGGCTCCAGTGCCCTCTTCCTGTCAAATCCCCCCAATGCCCCCAACGGGAAAAGGCTTATGGGGATGGAGCAGGGAGCTGTATGCACTGGAGCTCGACAGGACAAATTAATAACGGCAACCAATTAAGTGCTCCTTTTTAATGAGTGAATTTCTGTAGCGGGGCGCTGTGACAAAGGGCCCGTGCTGGTTACAAACTGGGCCACCGGGGTGGAAATGGCAACACGGCTCATTCCTGGAGGGCCACCTGAACCTAATCTCAATGGTACATGAAACCCACTGCCCCCCCCACCTTCAGAGGTCTGTTTTCATCACGGTGCTGCGACCACCAGCCCCTTCTCTGCCGTGAGGGACGTTACAGTTACTGTGGTGTTCAGTCTTATTCAGCCTCCTCTCTGCCACCTCGGCTTAACTGAAGATGACTGACAAACACAGTAAATAGAAGCACACAGGAAGCAGAGAGTGAGCACAGGAGGGATGAGGGGGTAGGGGCTGAGACAGGGACACAGTTTATCTAGACTGGCTCCTCTCTCTGGGGACAGATACTTATGCTACAAATATGTACACGACCTTGTAACAAGTCATCACCGCCCCTCTACACGCAGTGCCATTTGCTGCAATAAAGCGACCTGCAGTCACATGACAGCTGTCCCCATTAATAGTCGTTTCTGTGTGACACTTGCCTGCAAGTGGGAAAGAGCAAGGAGTCACATTAAATACATTTTGCAGAACAGGAGCATCACCATTAAGTTAGGGCACATTCCAGGGTATGGTAAATTCATTTATGGCCCCAGCACCCCTCCCCAGCTCCTTGTCTTCCCCTAAGTGATTATACGTGGGGATGGGGTCATTTCTGACAGCTAGCCTTGGGTGACAGTGTAGAGAATAAAATAATTTAAAAAAAACAGTGGGTGAAATGAGCCGAGGTTGCAGATGCCGCAGTTTCCAAGCTCTGTGAACATAAACGCTTTAGAACAAACAGATAAACAAACCGAAACAGACGTGTCCTGTGTAAATAAGGGCAGCTGGCAGTTGGGCATCTGCCACAGACACCCCAGGGATGTTGGGGTGCAAGAGCAGCGGCGCCATGGGGCCCACGCAGCACTCCGCTTCCTGCCACTGGGATCCATTCAGTCCAATGCCACTGGAATCCATTCAGCTTCCAGCCACAGGGATCTGTTCAGAATCCCAGAATCTTCCTCAGAAAAAGGCAGAGGCCCCACCCATCCTAATTCCAGCTGCCTGGCGCCGCAGACGTATGCGTGTCTCGTTTGCCGGCTGCCTCCACTACGTGTGGCAGCTGGCACTGCGCCGGTGATGGAGGGTTAGGGAGTTTGACACAATTAAGAAAGCGGCGGGCAGGCGGGCCGGCCAAAGGGACGTCTCCTCAACACGCAGCTAGTAGATGCGGTCTGCAGCGAGGGTGCTCTGCACCTGCATGCATGAAGCACTCCATCGCTGCACTCGGTTAGCAATACAAACTTTTTAAAAACGTTAAACCACTGACTTAGAATGCTTCTGAAACTCAGGCCCGCCATTCAGTGTTCACAATTTCACAGCATTCATCAACAACCTGTTCATCATCGTTTATCTGTTCATTGTGACTGGTTTCAGAATTGGGACCCATTCTGTTGATCAGACAGCCCATCTGCCCGTCTGCCGGCAAAAAAATAGCAAAGTAACAGATCATCACATTATGGGGACATTTGATCCCTTAATGAAATATATACATGACACAAACACACACACACACACACACAACAGGGACAGCATTTTGCCTAAATGACATGCTTTTGGGGTGGAAGAGAAAACCAATAATCTATATAGTAAAATATAAACCGAGCTGTATGTTATTGAATAGGTAAAACTAGTTTTACCACAACATTAACCTAATTAAGCTGCTCCCCTTCAGCAGATCGGGGGTGGGGTAAGCAGAGAAAGGATACAGGAGTCCTCTGTATAGGGGAGGGGCCCTGCACCGCCTGCAGCCACGTAGCTGTAGAAGGAGACCTCCAACGTGTAGCAGTAGGACATGTCGTCCAGAAGTCCCCCCAGGAAGCGCCGGCCTGTGCCGGCCTTGACCACGTCTCGGTTGAAGGACGTGCTGGACTGGAGAGAGCAGAATGCAGAGCGGCATTAGGAGAGAGAGACTGAGCGTATGTCCGTGGCAGGGAGGAGGGAGACCCAACACTGGGGAGCTGCCTGTGTGGCAGACCAGTGACTGGGAGAAATGGGCTGAAAATCCAAAATGAAGACCTAAACGTGTGCTGCACCTAAAAACGTTTATCCCAAAAACCAAGCCAATCCTACAGTGTAAGAAAGGGAGGCAATATTTCAGTGGTTTATAGTCAGAAAGGTATTTCACACCAACAGGTAAGTGTTTACTGTTTCACCACACTGTCACACTGTCACACTGTCACACTGTCACACACACACACACATACGGACACCATATAAATAAAAGAAACATTGCACACTGCTCTATTTCACTTTGGACAAAGACAGAGAAAGGGTTAGACAGACAAACATAAACAGAGACAGAAAAATAGAAACAGAGAGACACATAAAAAGAGATAATATAGGCAAAGAGAGAGACAGAAACTGAGAGAGAGACATACAGACAGAGTGAAACAGAGAGAGAGATGAACAGATCGGCAGACAGACAGACAAACAGGGAAATAAACAGGCAGAGAGATAAAGAGACTGAGACAGATACATAGACAGGCATATAGACAGACAGGCAGGAAGATAGGCACACCGACAGACAAGCAGGCACAGAGACAGACAGACAGGCAGACAGGGAAATAAACAGACAGATGGGCTGATGGACAGACATGCAGGCAGACACACAGATGGGGAAATAAACAGACAGCGAGAGATAAACAGACTGAAACAGATACATAGACAGGCAGATAGACAGGCACACAGAATGATAGGCCAACAGAGATGCAGGCAGACAGGAAGAAAGACAGGCACACCAACAGACAGACAGGCAGATAGGGAAATAAACAGACATTCAGGCCGGCAGACAGATATGCAGACAGGCACATAGACAGATATGCTGACAGACATGCAGGCCGACAGACAGGCAGGGAAATAAACAGGCAGAGGGAGACTGAGACAAAGACAAGCATACACAGATGGGCAGAGAGACAGATATGCAGGCAGAAAGAAAGGCAGGCAGACATACAGGCAGGGAATAAAACACAGAGAGAGAAATAAAGAGAGACAGATACACAAATGGGCAGACAGACAGAGAGACAGGCAGGCAGGCAGAGAGACATGGAGACAAGTAGAAATGCAGACTGAGAGACAGGCAGAGGGCCATATCCCGCAGGGCAGTGTCCCCCCGTCACGGTGCTATAACATACTAACACCGCAGCCATTCCTTATTCACACACGTCACCCAGTTATTAAAGGTCGGCCTTTTCCCCATCAGACCCACAAAAATCCCATCGCTGATCTGTGACAAGCATCAGAGTAACTGGCTACACATGATGTAACAGAATGTGAGGGTGTAAGTGTGTCACCACTCAGAAAAGGTTACATTCCTGTCCACATGCAATGGCTACCACCGCAAAATGTCACACCCTCTGAATGCCGAAGGTTATTTTTGATGAGAAGCCGGCTATTACATGAAAAAGAAAGAAAGTTTTGGGGGGCCACATACTTTTAAAACGAGGAGAGGAACAAGGACATTGGCTTCCTCTGCGTACTGTTATGAAGTTTACAGACTGCCAAAATTGCGAGTCAAGCTTAATCCCTCATCCTGAGTGCCGTACTTCCCCACATCCTCTCAATTCCCATCACTGCAGCACAACTCCAGCGGCGAACATACAGTCAAGCCAGCCAATGAGGGGAGAGATCCTTGCTGGCAGCGTCTGACCGCGGGGATCTCTGATGCTTTCATTTATTTATTTCCATGACATTTGTTAAGATTCTGTTTGTGTACTGTATACTTTAAAATTTGTTTGCACTATGTTTACTTGTTTGAACTATGTGTACCATCTTCACACCTTTTCTGTTTTGCATCTGTTCATCTCTGCTCTGCTGCTATGAGCACGAGAATTTGCCCCTGGGAACAATAAAGTTTATGTGATGTAATGTGATGGAGAGGGCCTTCCAAGCATGGAACCGAGAGGAACTGGCTTCACAAGGCCGTTTCCTCCCGCCGTCACGGGTCGCTGCTCGTTAGCGGCGTTGGTTTCTGCCCATCATTAATGTCACTGTTTTTGTTGACAGACTCCAAAGAAAGTGAGTCGTCCTCCTTTACCCTGGCTGAGGACAACAATATAAATCTACTTAGGGCAGATAAGTGATGATGGGACAGTCAGACCAGCATGTGTGCTAATGTGCTATCTTTTCTGCCTTTTTTGAGATGAAGTGTGCAATTTTTATTAATTAACTATGCATTTCTGCTGCATTGCCATGGGGGGGTGTGTGGGTGGTCCTGGGCTCACCCAGATGGAAGTCAGGCCCACCCATTTAGCGTTGGCAGCCAGTGTTACAGTGCGATAAAACGATTGCGTCTGACAGGTATGTGTGTGTGTGGTTAGCGAGGCAAAATGATTTTTTTCCTCTTTGTTCATTTGGTCTTAGTAATGCTACAGGTCATTTAAAAAAACTATGAAGAAGTACGTAGTTGAGTCTGTAGTGTGATTTTGTCACCAAATAAGTTCATTGACATTGAATCGTTATGGGACTGGCCCACCTAATTTTCTGCTGGCCCACCCAAGCTGTGATTTCTGCTCCACTATTGATGCACCTTTATATATGAAGAGACTCAGAGTAAGCTGTGATACATTTTGCTGTAAAATAAAGAACTCAACCGAATCTGAATTTTAATTTGTAGAAAATGTATAAATGAGCTGCGATTTCTTTGAAATGTTACATTTCAATGTAGGCTGCACATTGCGGTAATAAAGACAATGTAGTGGGATGTAAAGTTACAGAGCACACCAAAGCAGGAAGCTCCTTCTGCGGGTGACGGAACCACAGGCCCGGATCTGTGGCAAGGTGAGAGGGGCGTGCTTTACGTGGGTCAGGAGCCTGTGTACGCAGGCAGAGTGGGCTGAGCGTCAGGCTCCCCTGGCCCTCCATGGGGCGTCCGGTGTACTGCTCAGCTGCAGATCAGCGCTGGGCCCATAGGTCAGGCCGCAACGGCCTTCTGACAGGCGGATGGTCGCATTCACAACTGTTATGGGTCCTGCGGCTGCAGTTACAGTAATGAAAAGCAGCCGAGTGCCTCCCCAGCTCAGCCGTCGCTCTGCCGCCCCGCCCGGAGACGAGGCAGAAGGAGGAAGCTGCCACGCCGTCCCCGGCACACGGTAACCTTTCCCTCCTGCCTGAACAGGGAGACATGGCTCCCTGCTAGGTGACAGATTGCCAGAACTTCAGCTTAACTCCTCGGCACCCGGGACTCGCTCTCACTCGCAGACTTTTCAGAAAGACGGCAACATCGACGGGGACGAGTCGCCGGATACTTCCAGTCGCAAAGAGACGGCCCGTGAAGTGCAGGGCGGAGCAGTAGCGTGGGAAGCTGTCGCTGGCGAAGGTTTTTACAGATTGACAGGTAAACCTAAAACCTATAACCAGAAAGTTCTCTGGTGTTGATGACACAATGTTTATTTCCCAAGCTCTGTTATTATTAGTCTGCTCCAAAATAATGGAGATTAGGCGATTAGCAAATGTTAGGCGCGCCCTAATACTGATTATTTCTGTATTTAACACAGAATAATAACATACTGGAAAGCTATAAAAATGAATTTACCCTAATCCTGCTCCGTTCGCAGTTCACAGGTACTATGGTAAAAGCTTCCTTGGGGGAGCTGAAACTGGGGGGTGTCTGGTGCTCACCAGGGAGAAGTCGGGTGCGTTTTGGCAGAGCAGGCGTGGGAAGACGGCCTGGCGTTGGACACGCTCCTCATCCTCAAACACGTTGCCGTACATGAAGCCGTTCATCATGGTGGAGTGGGCATGCACGTCGATGTAGAATTCCAGGCTCACCTTCTGGAGGGGGAGGGCAAACACAGACATGGTATGTGCAATGAGGTGGACATAGCCCAGTCTGAGGCCTTAGGGATCAGAGACAGACACCATGTCGTGAGACTACAGTGCTTAAAGGGTGTCCTGTGAGCTCCAGCTGTGCCCCTCCGGTGCCCCTCTCACCCAAGGGCTGTCTTGAGGGCCGTGGTGATGTGTAAGCAGTCGTGTTAATGCCACACCCAAGCTGGGCTAGAGGAAGGACCTGCGGGGGCAGCCTACCAACCTCACAGAGTACGAGCCAAGTGGACAGCAGGAGCCGGGATCACCCATGAGGGAAACACCCCACAGTGAGCCTGAGAGTGGGGGGGTGGTGACGTAGGGTGTCGAGCTGGTAATCCCTCTGCTATTCAATGCCAGGAGCGAGCAGCTTGCAGACCCCAGAGGGCGCTCCAGAGGCCAACCCGGAGGCAAGATCCCGGCGGTGCACTTAGGGCCGTTGGCGTTAGCAGCTATGTCACATGTGACTGGTTGGACAGCTTGTGTATGGAACTTTCCAGAAATCACCCCCTGCCCATCCTTCAAGGCTCCTTCCCTATGCTCCCCACATCATCCCTCCCTGTGTCTCTAACCCCCCCACGTTACTGCCCTGCCCCCCCGTATACCTACCCCGAACCTCTCCAAATAATCACCTCCCTCACATGTCTCTAACCTTAACCCCCCCACGTTACTGATTCTCCACCCCTCTCCACTAACCCTAGCCCCCTCATGTTACTGCCTTGCCCCCTCGTATCCCTAACCTAAACCTCCCCATGTCACTGACTCTCCCCCCCTTGTCATTAACCCTAACCCCCCCATGTTACTGCCCTGCCCCCCCGTATACCTAACCCTAACCTCCCCACATCACCACCTCACCCCCCATGTCCCTGGCCCTCCACCTGCTGCGTCTCATTGTACAGTCTGCGGCACACCTCAGTGCCCCGGGGGTCACCAGGTAAGACCTGGTGGAGAGGAGGTGGGTGGGCACGGGGCTGCTGTACAGTGGATGGGGGAGGGGGGGGATTGAAATTCTGCTCACAGCCAAAGCAATTTCCTGGCGAGCAGCACACTGTCAGCCCAGCGATGGCAGCCTGTGAAATACGGCGTCTGTGAGCGGGCTGGGAGCGTGCTGGCAGCGTGATGGATGGAGCCCGCGGGGGGGCATGCGCCATTAGGGCAGCTCCGTCGGCCGCGTGCAGGGGCGCCGGGCTTTAATGGCGGGAAAACCTTTGCCGATAAGAGCACAACACAGAGCTGGGACACAGAGGCAGCCTTTGGTGATGCTGCTCCACCCTCCTGCAGCCTGCCTTGTTAAAGTTTGCAGGTTACTGATGAATAAATTTGCCCTTGTAATTTACAGCCCAGTAAAAACATCCACCAGGTGGCGTAGCCCTTAACATAGTTGTACTCATTCACAGCTGGTTCAAAAAAACAAGCACATGATCCGGCTTGGGATGCCACCAAAGTGAGTGGTGCCCATACTGTGGACCATCCTAGCCATAACCCTCTCCCCCCATGAGTGCTGGATAACCGAAGAGGACAAACCTGACCAGTCCTGGCCCAAAGAGACATCTCACAGTGCCTCATGCCTCTGGTTCAGAGCAACCGACCTCTTTGTCCATCACATAAAAAAATAACAAACGGAGCGATTTTATTCCCCGCAAACAATTCTGTCCTCCCCTCAGCCTGCTGTTTTGAGCAGTTTACTTGGAAGTGGAAGGTCAAAGCCTTTCTGTCTGTTACAGGCTTATCGAAGGTGAATTCATTAGTCCCAGCCTTTTAGGACGGTAAGACATTTCCTTATCTTATACCGAGCTTAATGGTACTGATATTAGCGGGATTATCGACCACCCTTCTGATTCAGTCTTTGCGTGATTGGCTAAAGGAATTTAAATAACAATAATAATGATTAGCTCTTCTTTTGGCTGAATGGAAATGACCTTCAAGGCTGTGGACTGAAGGTCACATGATATACAAAATGGTGGAATTATGACAGGAAAAGATAAAATGATAAAATGTATACATGCATTGTCGGTGTCCTCAGCTGTGCTAGCTTAAATGAGATCCGCATATTTGGCCTAAAACAGCAGCCCGACCACATCTGTGCTGCTGTGTGCTGTTATCTACGGTTTCTTGCTGGCGGAGGACCACAGAGCCGTAAAACCAAGATGAAAAGATAGATGGCGGCATGGAGCCAGTTGTTTTCCACACACGAGCGAGGAGGTAACGGTCTACTGCCGTCTATGACTGCCAACTGACCTGTGTCAGCTGACCCATGCTCCTGGGTATGACAGAGGCCACGGAACGAAGGGTTCTCCGGCGCCACCACTGAGCGGGTGAGGTATTACCATGTGAAATGGTAGATGACAGGCTGGGGGGAGGGGTGGTGTAGGGAAGGCCATAAATCTATGGGTCTCCAAAACGTGGAAGGGCCGAGCCGATGACAGAAGAGGACATTCGCAAAGACAGACACAGGGCGCATTTCCGAATTCAGAGGACTGCAGACAGAAATCCACAGGCCAGCGGGGCGGTGTGTGTGTTGGGGGGGGGGGTATATTAAAGGAAGCAGGGTGGGAATATTCAAGGTGCACAATTTATCTAGTCTACCTGACAGAACCTAATACATTTGTTTCAGATGGAAAATTAATTTTCTAATATTAAAAAGGTCAGAAATGAACTATGGCAACGGCGCCCCCTTTGTCATCTTTAACAAATTATCCAAAATGGCGCTGTCAGATTGGTGGGCATGATGAATGTTACCAGTAATCAGCCAATCAAAAACAATTCTTCTTTTCCTTTGATAAATGGAGTGGAAAAGCATCACTTAAGCTGTAAGACGGATCCATTTATTTCTTTTTCATTATTGCTTTTTTCCTATGTTAAACAAACACTACCAAGCCACAGTGGTACCAAGAGACATTATTTTCACTCGTTTATTGACGTTATTTTCCCCTCTGTGCTCACTTCTGCATTTAAAAAGACATGTCTTTGTTTTTGTTTTCTGAGACCGGCTCTGGGTTTAATGCCTTCCATTCAATAGGGCCGATTGCCGCAGAGTCGGAAAATTGGGCGTGACAAGAAGCATTGGCTGAAATCCTGGGAAATCGAATCGAGCGGCCTGATAAATCTCACAATATAAACGATTTGAGGAATAACGCAGAAGGTAGAATCATTCTGTGGCACATTGGAAGGCCCACAGACAACCGTGCAGTGAAAATTTCACAGGCATATTATTAGTATTCTCATTAACACATTTTTTATATGGAATACGGGTAACCTGATTACATGCTAACATGTAGCAGTGCCTCCCGTCCCAGCCTGCACCCCCCAGGATTGGAGGAAATGAAGTGGACCGAGGGCACGAGCGCGGGTCAGAGCCACGTGGCGGAGAGCCCTTCAGCGCCACCTTATCTGAGCACTGTGTCCGAGAAGATTAGCTAGAATCCAGTTGGAGGGAATACAGTCATGTGACTGAGTCAAAATGACTGCCACGATTATCACCTCACACGCTTCAGTTAAACGCTTTTAATTACTGCACTTGCCGCGATTTCATCTTTTCTCTTGCAAAGAGAAAAATTAATGCTATTCACCCTTTTCCTTTTTATTCAAAGGCTTAAAAAACTGTTCTTACTTGTATTTCAGGGGCAAAAAAGCAACAGATATCTTCTTTTGAGTGGGCCAATAAGTGGATTACTTTTAAAAGATGTCTGGCAAAGTAGTGTTTTATTTCTGGGTTGCCTAAGAACTACACAGAGAAAGTTAAAATGCGCTCAGAGGGAAAACCTTTACAGTGATATTTGATGGTATTATAAATGGCCAGTCTGTGTAATATACGTACTGCTGAAACAGTCTGTCCCCCAAGTTGGATGTCAAGAAGGAGCAGTCACTTCTGACAGAATGTGAGAAGGTCACGGTTATACTCTTTCAATGGGTTGTAATGTGATAAACATTCTCTGACCACTCTGAAGCCACCTGGACTACATCCCACAGTCATTGTGGCCTGTAACTCAAGGCGCTACACAAAGGTACCACGGCCAGCTGGATTCCTGCATGTTCTCCGATCTCTCTGCTGCAAACTGGCGCTCAGGGGGAACCTGGGCTGAATGTCCCCCCCCCCCACAGCAAATTCAGGTGAGGACCCCTCGCTTGTGCGTCACGCCTTCCTGATGACAGGGCCTGTGGTCCGTGTCTGTAGGTGCCCTGCAGTCTGTTTGCCTTAGCATGTCCTATTAGTCCCTACTGAGGCTCAAGGAAGGGGGTGTGTGGGAAAATGAAAGCAGGGGTGTGTGTCTATCAGTATGTGTGTGCGTGTCTATGTGAGTACAGACGCTCCTCTACTCACGAACCTCTGTGTGTGTCTTTCTGTGTGTATATGTGTGTGCATGTATTTGTGTGTGTGTGTGTCTGCATGTATATGTGTGTGTGTGTATGTATGTCTGCGTGTATATGTGTGTGTGTCTGTGTGTACATGCGTGTGTCTGTGTGTCTGCGTGTATATGTGTGTGTGCTTGTGTATGTCTGTCTGTATGTGTGTGTCTGCATGTATGTGTGTCTGTGTGTATATGT
>JAODKC010000036.1:24335507-24352168 GCA_026777985.1 Mormyrops attenuatus
TGTGTGTGTGTGTCTGTCTGTGTGTATATGTGTGTGTGTGTGTGCGTCGGCATGTGTGTCTGTGTGTATATGTGTGTCTGTGTGTGTGTCTGTCTGTGTGTATGTGTGTGTGTCTGTCTGCATGTATGTGTGTGTGTGTGTCTGTCTGTCTGTGTGTATATGCGTGTGTCTGTGTGTGTGTGTGTCTGCGTGTATATGTGTGTGTGTATGTCTGTGTGTATCCGGGTGTATATGTGTGTGTGTCTGTGTGTATATGTGTGTGTGCTTGTGTATGTCAGTCTGTATGTGTGTGTCTGCATGTATGTGTGTGTGTATGTGTGTCTGTGTGTTTATGTGTGTGTGTGTATGTCTGTCTGTATGTGTGTGTGTGTCTGTATGTGTGTGTGTGTCTGTCTGTGTGTGTGTGTCGGCATGTATGGGTGTGTGTGTGGTGTCTGTCTGTGTGTATACGTGTGTGTCTGTCTGTCTGTGTGTATATGTGTGTGTGTGTGTGTGGGAGCCGCAGGGACCTGGCAGATCAGTCTGCCATGACTGAGCCCATCGATCAGCATGCCCAGCTGAAGGTTAAGCCAGGGGCTGGATCCCCCTGTGCGCGGAGCCAAGCAGCCTGGGTCTTATCAGGGTCTCAGCATACAGCAAAGGGCAGGCACCTCCCAGAATGGGCTCTGACCTTCAATAATCCTGCAACCTGTGTTTCTACGTTCAATTAACAAGACATGAAGAAGAAAAACAATGTAGGTAAAACAGAGAGGCACCAACCCCAAAGACTTCGACTCTACACTACAGAGCTGTTGTTCACTCAGGTCTTTCCTGTAAGTCAGTGTTTCCCAGCCCGCTCCTCAGGGACCCTCAGCTAATCCACATTTTTTCTCCCTCCCAGCTCCCTGTCTTCAGGTTCCGAAAGACTGGATTGGGAAACACTGCTGTAGGTGCATCTAAACCAGAAATGATTTCTCCTCCTGATTTCTGCTCTCCTGGTGGTGATCAAGACACCATAAGGCTAGGACTGCCTTTACCGTAAAACATACAAAACCAGTGTGTACAGCAGAGGAGAGCACATGCTATCAGGACAGATTTCGAAATGTGTAAAGATACAGCTGGGTGATGCAGTTACCCTCCCGTGCAAGGAGGGCGCTGCAGTTCACATTTTGAACTGCCAATCACTTACTTGAGTATGGTATCCCCTGGGAGCCATGCAGTCATGTAGATAAAATTGATAGCTTATCAATATTTTTTTTTTTTTCAAATTGGTTTGTTGTTTGTTTGTATGTTTTCTTTCGCTTTTCATAGGTTACTCTTTGCATAGTAGGACCACATCTGTGATGACGGTTATTTTTGGCCCTTTCCTGTGCAAGCAGAATTCCAGTGGAATAGCATTAAACGTATCACAGCTAAGCATCCTGTTAGCGGCGCCGAGTAGACTGAAGGACACCATTACAGACATTCCACCCAATGAAAAAGCTTCATCTGTTAGGGTATCTGGACCCAAGACGAAGAGGTCCGGCCCTGGACCCCTCGTCCAATCAGAATTAAGCTCTCATTCAGTAGCTCTGTCAGTGAAACTGAGAGTAATGTCAGCTTCTCTCTGCCTCATGACTGGCTCGGGAATAATCACACACATCTTTAAAGTGCATCCGCATGCACTGGACTGGCCGGAAACTCACAGGCTCCTGGTTCATGCGTACGATGAGCTGCTTGACTGCATGCAGGGTGGGGTGTGCCCATGGGGAAGGCTCCTGCCAGTGCCGGTTGAGATCGAACCCCATCAAGGAGCACCTTGGAAGACAGAGAAGCCCTTCCGTCATTTAGTTGCCATTTCCTCCCTTGTCCAACGCATCTCCTACTAATTTCCCTAGATTTGCCCCTGCAGGCCCTGTGTTCCTCTAGCCGGCTGCACGTTGAGTGTCCTTAGCCCCCAGCCTGCTGACTCCCCCGGTGACCTGTCCCCCCCATCACTCTCCCCCCAATATACTGCATTATTTCTTCTAGCCTTGTCTCCCAAGACCATCTTCTGCCGATCTTTTCAATCTTTCTGTTCTTACATCTATAAATTTCAATCGTTCTAATCTCTAGCTCCCCGGCGGTGGACTGAATTTCCAGCTCAGTCTTTTATAACCTTCTCCTGTCCCCTAAAGACACACTTTTTTAAATCACATCTCTCTCTGCTCACATTTCTGCTTTTCATGACTAATTTACGCCTTTAACCGAACTTGACGCATGACTATGTAAATAACCCTTAATGTTCTTCCTAACTTCCATATATCTTTATGTTCCAGGACATTTAAAACCAGGACTGTTAAAAAAGTCCCGTGCAATATCGGAAACCTCTAATCCTAAATCTACTCTTGAGTGTCATCCATGTTTTTTGCTGAAATGGATATAAAATATTGCAGGTAGCCAGCTCAGGGTATTTAAAAATCATGCTATTGATATCGATATATTTGTATATGTAAGAGACAGAAACAAGGTTTTTGGCCTTTTTAAATTGGCTAGTTCATTTCAGTGAGCTGCTGTGGTATAAATGGGAGTGGCTAGATTATTTCCACACAGATAATCAGTTCATAGCATCAGGGTGCCCTGATGTCAGCAGGTATGAATTCAATAAAGCACAGGCAGGACTCCATACATGCCACTGCCATGAGTACCAGGAGGTGGCGAGGTATCGACGGCTTCCCCAGGGGCCCTGTCCATGCCGCTGGGTAAGGGGTCAGCTGCGGACGCTAACCTGTGTCAGCCATGACCAATGCACTTCCCCACATGCGTGTTTCACGCAGTCAATAGCCAACGTGCTGGGAAGGCATATTAGCGCGTGTTTTCAAAAGGAGTTCATCCTTCATCCCTGCTCATCTAGATCCAGACATTTTTGACATTTGAAAAAGGCGTAAATATGTTTGAACCTCCGTCTAGGTCACATTGAGGACACCTCTTTGGACAAAAAGGTGTAATATAGAAGATCCAACACTAGATGGCAGCAGCAAACACCGTTTGACAGGCGCTTGTGCATTCAGTGGTGCGGACTCCTTGGGTCTGTGCCGTTAAATCAATCATGAAGCAGGAGGTAGAAATGACACCCACAGACCACAAACTGCAGCCCTGCCAAATGACGTGAAAATGTGTGGGGAGGCTGGCCAACTGGGCACAGAGACAAGATTGTTAACAAAGAAAAAAAGAAAATGAAAAAAAACTGTCATATGAAAACATGACAAAAAACGGGGGGGGGGATGTGTAGTTCACAGCCGAAGGGGAGCAAAACCAGAGAAACATCTGCATGGGCCCTGGGTTCTCCAGGCGAACGTTACCGCGAAAAAAAGTTAGAAAGTGGAGCGCTAGCGTTTTTTAATCTAAGGGCTAATGTTTGGAAATAATGGGAGGGGGAGGAAATGAGGGGGCTGAGACCCTATTGACTGCTTCCGTTTTAATCCCCCGCAACTTAATTCAAATCTATAACATTTGGTCCTGCTTAGCTATAAATCTTCAGATGAGTTAAAGTGTTTCCGCATAGATAATTACAGCTATTTTTCTTTACTCTTTTTCTAAATCAGTGCAATTAATGTCCTACCGCCCGCTACAGGCACTTATTTTCATACAGATCAAACTGCTTCATTCTTTTTTTTATTCTTGAATGCAGCTATGTCAAAATGTGCATTAAAAAAGGGCTTTTTTTGACATAATGGGGCGAGAAGAAAATAAATACTTACATCCGGACAAATTTTCAGAAAAAATTGAGAATAGTCAGCCCTCAGCAGACTCACAGTGCCCTCTGGAAGAGCTCACGGAGCAGAGATTTTTCGGGATTGGAAGTAAATGACAGAAACGGGGTCCCTGTGAAATACTACTACTGTTATTAAAAATAAAACCTGAATTCTGGCATCTAGCTCCTTTGCTTTGTTGCCACTGGGTCATTAAGTGTCTCAGGCATTAACGCTGATTGCATTCATTCTTATAAAATATTTGCAGCAGACGGGTGAGCCACCATCATGAGTAACTTGGTATAGCAGGCTGAGGGCAGACAGCGCTTCAGATGCAGTGTTGGCTTTGCTGCTAGTGAGCTTCAGACCTCACGTTTGACATTCAAGTGACCAGCCTCCGTCCAAAGCCGTCACAGGGCTTCTGAGGTTTGTACACAGCCGGCTTTAACTACAGCCTGATTAAACACGGGTACTGGCCACAGATCTGAGATGCACTCTAGTTAAGCTACGATTGGTGCACATCGCCATAAGACTCCTTCAGTGGGTTTGTGTTACCAGGTAGCATTCAGACCTATTTCTGTCTTTATATACTCACTGTTTAATTATTTGACTATACTTACATTTACAGAATGTAATTATATGCAAATCTTTGGACAAATGAGCATGCAGCATGTAGATGTTATTAAAACCTACATGGTCACAGTGCCAAACAAATGTGATTTTATTGGCTTAATGTTTTAACTGAGCTAATGATATGTTGGTGTTAATTTGGCAGTAATTGGTTCTGAACAATGTGAACATTGGTTCTGAAAAGGTGGCACAGTGGCTCAGAGAGTTATTGCTGTTGCTTCTCACCTTAAAGGTTGGTGAGTTGATTCTCTGCTCTGATTCGCTGGTTTCTCTGGAGATTGACCTACAGACTCTTTAATTTGTAAGCACCAAACCACTCCCTCGGTATATGTATATTTCCTTCCTACCACAGTGCCCCCTAGTATTGTACTCCCACATTACTCCCTTTGTGCTGCCTGATCTCCCTGTACCAAAGATAGATTCCTGGCTATGATCAGCAAAAGATGGTTGGTTGGTTCCTAACCTGAGCTTGTAGGTGAAACTGCTGCTTCAGATAATACATCACGTATGAACAGGATACAGAATATGGAACTATGACTCCAATCAAGGGAGAACAAGGAAGGATGAGGTTGAGGTTGTGAGTGTTGGACTTTACCGGTAGTTTCCCAAGTAGACACCATCAGGGTTGAGCATTGGCACGATCTTGAAGACCACATGATCACGCAGGACTCGCGCCACTGGGTGCTGGCTGGCGAGGAAGTCGATGACGCCTAGAGGAAGACGAGCGCGTGTGGTGTGACACTGGGCCAGGTGATCATGCTCGCTGGGGCGAATCACACTGTGACACCATGTCAAATGTGCAGCGCTTATCAGGGCGTGGTTACTTTGCTTAAGAAAAACAAAGGAGATCTAAGCCCAGAAAAAAAAACACGGGTAAATGATAAAAGGGGAAATATCAGAGAGCAGTCTGCAGATGATGCAAACAGACTTGAACAGGCAATTGGATAAAACAAGCCAGCAGTATATGGTTGATTACCATGAAAGAGATGAGTTACCCGCCTGAGAGAGAAAGGGATGGGGGGGGCACATCCTGGCTGTTTGTATCACACACCGAAGGAGGATGAATATCAGAACAGAAAGAGAGGGCAGCAGCCCCCCCCCACATTGCACTCTCTCCCCCTCCCTCTCTTCTCATCCTATCATTACCACTAATGGAGGCATAACGAGCCCTTTAATAGAGTCAAGGCGGCAGGGGCGATGGCAGGCTGGTGCAGTGTGAGAGCAGGCGGCTTCCTGGGCTGACCGTGCCCATCTGTGTCTGTGGGGCCAGCACAAAGCTGAAAGTCACATTGGCCCCAGAGCCCTGAGGGCAGCCAGTGCCCCATGTTGACCCCTCTCACTTGGTCCTCTGCCCGGACAGAGGATTTTCTGCTTCAGGCCTCAGCTGTGCCATTGGCTTCTCCTTGCGACTTGCCGAGAACAAGCGAAGGAGGACCCGGCCGGCGTGGGGGAAAACGACTGGCGTTGGGGAAACGGTCAGCGTGGAGGAAGCGGTCAGCGTGGAGGACTTGGCCGGTGTGGAGGACTGGGCAGCTTTTGGGGCGGCCGTGTCGCTGGCAGTCTGCTAGCAGTGGCCACAGTGACACTCATTTCCGTGGCTCAAATGCTAAACGCTAAATAAAGCTCATGTGGGTCCCAAGGATAGGACACATATCTATATAGGTGTGACCTTTACCTCTGTGGGCTAAAACAAGATACATGACAAGGCCGTAACATTCACATTCTAAGCATTTTTTTTTGCTTAACACACAGTACTCTTTTAGCTCTAAACTAATTCATTATAGCATACATAGAGTCCATTTTGGAGGTTCGTGTTTCTTTGAATTTTTACCAAACATATCCCGGGGGACAGCTCCTGAGACACGAATGCACCCTGTGCTCTAAGCATCATGCTGCAATGTGGCTCTGGATGGAGTCACATCACAAACCAGCATCAATCCATGTTTCCGTATAGCATCCTGAGCCTGTGACAGCTATGCTTCTGAAATCCTCCCCAATGTGAACGACCAAACTTCTATGGGAACTGCCCAGAATAGTTTTAGATAACGCCTTCTGCAGGACACCTGGGCAAGATATGGAAGTGTACATTCTGATGCCTCAAGCGCCGCAGTATCGGTGAAGCTGTTTCGCGTCTCTCTATAACAAGAGGAAATAAAAGCCCCTCAAACTTGTGAAATGCTCTGCTAGAGTAATGTTACTCTTAAAGAGATTAAATTGCTATTATTTTGACATGATATCCAGGCACCCCAGTATCGAGATAATGGCTCTTGTTAAACTACTGTCAAAACATGAGCACTGTTATCTGGGGAAGGGAGGAGGTGTGGGGATGATGAGGGGGTCTGTCACCATCTCCCCTGTCACTATCCCTTCCACCTTCTCTCCCATCACCTTCTCTTCTGCCACCTTCTCTCTCGTCACCGTCTCTTCTGTCACCTTCTTTCCCGTCACCTTCCCTCCCGTCACCTTCCCTCCCATCACCTTCCCTCCTGTCACCATCTCTCCCATCACCGTCTCTCCCGTCACAATCTCTTCTGTCACTTTCTCTCCCGTCACATTCTCTTCTGTTACCTTCATTTCCGTCACCTTCTCTTCTGTCACTTCTCTCCCGTCACCATCCCATCACTTTCTCTCTCGTCACTGTCCCTCCCGTCACCGTCTCTTCTGTCACCTTCTCTCCCGTCACCTTCTCTCCTGTCACTGTCCCTCCTGTCACCGTCTCTTCTGTCACTTTCTCTCCCGCCACCGTCCCTCCCGCCACCATCTCTCCTGTCACCGTCCCTCCCATCACCATCTCTCTCGTCACCGTCCCTCACATCACCATCTCTCCTGTCACCGTCTCTTCTGTCACCATCTCTCCAGTCACCGTCCCTCCTGTCACCTTCCCTCCCATCACCGTCCCTCATGTCACCATCTCTTCTGTCACCGTCCCTCCTGTCACCTTCTCTCCCATCACCATCCCTCCTGTCACCATTCCTCCATCTCAAGCCATACCGGGGAAAGAACTGGAGAAGTGGATGATGCCCACAAATGCAGTGTACTGCTGCCCCCCCTCACCAAAGTCCTTACCTTGGCAGACGAAAGAGGCGGGAGACTCCCCTGGATGCACACGGGCTGTGAGGAACACCACCTTTTTCTCCATCCCTGGTTTTAGGTGGACTGGGGGGCGAGGGGACCGAGACACAGGTTAGGGCCATCAGCTATGGGAGTATGAGGTACATGGTTCAGCCATAGAGGTCAGGTAAAGTGACATGCCGCAAACCTGACACAGAGGCGAGGTAAGGCGAGCCGCTACAGGCAAAACACATCATGCAAAGGAAGGCTCTCATTTCTGTGGAGAACGAAAGGGCAAAATCTCTCCATAAATAACAGCAACTTTAGATCACTCAATTACGATTTATGGCAAGATATTGATTGCACAATAGCTAGAAGCTGATAGAATTGATTCTGCTTTTCTATCTGTTTTGTACTGAAAGGAATGGCGAAGAAAATTTGTTATGTGTAAAATGCCTTAAAGTGGCTGATGCAGAATAACCACCAGTAGCTCCCAAACAGCCACCTTCCCATACCTGCATTTAGAGAATTAGATATTAAGACTTCCTAATAAGGGGATCACTACCAATTAATGCAGACAAGAAAAGAGGTGTCATTCATGGGAAGAACACTTTAAAACACAAAGGAAAGAGAGCATGGGGACTGGTTACACTGGCATTATGCTGTGGTGAGTTAGAATTGGAACTTAGAATTTGGTGAACAGTGGTCATTGACACACCACAGCACACAACAATGAAATGTGTCCTCAGCATTTAACCCATATGTGACATTGTGACATAGCAGGGGGCAGCTAATTCAGCACCCAGGGAGCAGTGCTTGGGGGTGGTACCTTGCTCAGGGTACCTCAGTGGTGCCTTGTAGAGCACCTTCTCAAGGCAGGACTAAGGCACAGGATGGCAGAGCACAAACAAAGGCTTTATTAAACCCTGGATGGTCTAACCCTACCGGTGATGAACCTTGGATGGTCAAACCATACCGGTGATGAACCTCGGATAGTCAAACTTTACCGGTGATGAACCTCGGATAGTCAAACCCTACCGATGATGAACCTCGGATGGTCAAACCCTACCGGTGATGAACCTCGGATAGTCAAACTCTACCGGTAATGAACCTCGGATGGTCAAACCCTACCGGTGATGAACTTCGCATGGTCAAACTCTACCGGTGATGAACCTTGGATGGTCAAACCCTACCGGTGACGAACCTTGGATGGTAAAACTCTACTGGTGATGAGCTTTGGAGCCCCTCCAGCTTTGCCAGACCCCCAGCATAGCTTTTTATCGGCCACAGGAAAGTGGGAACCAGCACAGTTGTGAAGATCCACCACATCTCAGTTCATCCATCACAGCCGGTCACAGCTCCAAGAGCATCGCCATAAACCCTAACAGCAGCGTGGTGTGAAGGCACACCTGGGGCCCCCCCCGCCCCCCCAACAGCATGACGTCACCACAATGACAAATGGTTAGGCTGAGGCTAAAGGGAACGACGTGCTGCCTGCTCACCACCAGGGAGTCCGCAGACAAATAAATAAGAGATGGGGGGGGGGCAGCTGAAGATGACAGGAGCTGGGGGCACCAGGACCAAAGCCGACCTGCGACTTCACTCTGGCTCTGAGGCCTGAAACATCAAACATCAAACACCTGTGAGAGAGCAGTAAGGACCAGCTCAGAATAAAAAGCCTGTTCATAGTGGGGGATAAAAACAGGCCACAGGGATCTCCCCCCACTCCTGAAGTGCGGAGAGGCACCACCAGGGACGTGACATACACATTCACCTGCCAGCTAATGCTACCTGGGGCTTGGGTTTGCCGGCATCTGCCAGAGGGTGACTGCCTGTCACTCCCTGCAATAAAAGCCCCCATTTGGCAGCCTGGTCGGGGGGGGGGCCCCCCGGGGGGGGGGGCGGGGCCCCCGGGGTACCCCCCCGGGGGGGGGGGGGGGGGGGAGGCGCTTCTGCTGTCATGCAAGTCCAGCTCCTCAAAGTCTAGGGAGCACGCTACAGTAATCCTCTACCCGTCAAAGCCAGCTTCTTGGGACCAATCCAGGTCCAAATGCCAAGAGTGAGTCGCAGTAATGGCTTTTTGGATGTTTCACTGATCATTCGTCTCTCTACAGCTTAATTAAAAGTCATGCTCAATAATCAATTGAACCATGCAGACATTTCAGAATAGAAAACCATATAACTGGTCTTGCGTAAGAAGAAGATACTTTCACCTCTGGCTACTTGACCAGGGGTGAATCTCAATATGTGTACTTGACCGTATTTGTGTTCTCGTGTACCCATGTTACGTCATCTTCCATAGCTGTAGACCAGTTGTAATACTAAGAACAGAAGTACAGAGGACAGTAAAAATTCCCATATTTCATTCAAGGATACATCAGCTGTATCATCACTGAACGAGTCCAATCCCATGATTCATTGCAGTCCAAGTTTGTTCTTGGGAAGCAAGTTAGCAAGACTGGTCTCGCCAAGACCACATGTATGATCTTTGCATTCCTTGTATTGAGATTCACCCCAGGTCCCAAATGGAGGCAAATATTGGGGACACCTATGAGTAAGAACCAAAACTGGAAGGGGACTTGATTAAAGCGACCTATCAGAAAGCGCCAGAAAGGGCGCCTGACCTGGCTGTCTCGTACTGCTTGATGTTGACCATGGTGTCTTCGATGGTCTTGTCCACCAGCGTCTTCACACTGGCGATGAAGAAGTTAATGGCTCCTAGAAGAGTATCCCCGTTTTTGGACAAGAGTTTTTGGGTGTCTGCATTAAAGGCAAACTCCTCCTAGAAGGGGAAGCAGAACGGCAGCACACACGATCATTTACAATTGTGAAAAGGTCTGTGTCTCAGGCATCTAAAAAAGTCACATCTAAAGGTGATGTGGAGGCTTTTGGGTCTTTATCAAGAATATCTCATCTCTCTACCAAGAAAGGCGAGTGCAAAGGATTACAAAATTTGTGCAATTTCACGTCCGATATTTTAAAACGGCACAGCGGGAAATCATTGCTAAATATTCATCAGATGTACAGAAAAATCACAATGCATGAACAACAAATTTTCAGACTGATCCAAACTGCCAGTCAGTAATTTCCAAGCGGGTCATCGCTGGACCACTCCATACACAAAAGGCAGAAATCTTGACCTGCCACTAGAAGCCCCAAGGGAGTTCCCACTGGTGACACCCCCAGGCAGACAAAGATGTATTATTTTCATTGCATTGGGTGCAAAAAGAACAGGACATAATCCCCACCCAATAAAAAGACATCAATAATGAATACAGCCTTCAGCCAATCACAGCACATCATACTTTATGCCATTAAAAGATATCATTCGAAACAAGATTTACATTTTCAATCAAAACCCCAGTTATATGTGGGGTGTCAGCCACCAACGGAGGAATAAAAAGCTCAGAAGAAACACTGACAGCAGGGCAAAGGAATATGTGTGCCCATGATGCATGCTAACAATGCGATTTCTGCAGTAACATGGCCGGCAAGTATAAGCTTGCATTATAGTACAAAGCTATAGCAGCCAGACCACAAAGAGGGCCACCTGATCGCAGGAGTTGACAGACCAAAGGCAGACAGAGCAGCAGAGAGGGAAAGAGAGCAGCAGAGAAAGTGAGAGCAGAGAGAAAGCAGTGAAAAGAGAAAGATAGAGAGCAGCAGAGAAAAAGAGAGCAGCAGAGAGAGAAGGAGCAACAGAGAACGAGAGCAGAGAGCAGCAGAGAGAAAGAGAGAGCAGCAGAGGGGGAAAGACAGCAGCAGAGAGAGAAGGAGCAGCAAAGAAAGAGAGAGAGCAGCAGAGAGAGAAAGGCATCCCCACTGAGAGGGAGACTGGTTACAGCAGGGTGGGACCTACATGCAGCTCAGGGGACTTGAGGCTGAGGTCGGCAAAGGCGTCGCCCAGCTGCCGCTGCGTCTGGATCATGAGGCCCAATTGCGAGGACAGCGTCTGCGCCAGCTTCACCACGTGCTCATACTTGCGCTTGTTGTCACGCAGCACATCGATCTGGGCTTCCAGCTCCAGGTCAACCGTGCGGGAGCCCCGGCCCAGTTTCTCCGACAGGATCTGCCTGGTGCACTGTGGGAAAGGGGGAGGAGTTAGAACACAGCTTCCCGTCCCATCCCGTCCACTCACAGCAGAAACCATACATACTGAATTCTTAAGCTATATGACCTGAGGGTGGGCAGAGAGCTAAGGAGCCAGAGCTGAAACCAGGAGGTTGTTGGTTCCAGTATCCATTCATAAATTTATCTGATGCCCTGTGATGGACTGGTATCCCATCCAGGGTGTCCCCAGCCGTGTGCTCCTGTGCTCCAGGCCTCTAGGTCCAACTCTGACCAGAATAAGCATTTAGAAGATGGATGGATGCATCAGATACGCAACAAAAAAATAATTATTAATGAAATGATCATTATCTGCATGAAGGGGGCAGAGGAACCGTGTAATGCTGCTGTACCTCAGAGATTTAGAACTTCGCATGCTTGTGGGTCACGCTGCTGATGGATTACGTCCCGATTCTCTAAGTAGAACTAAAGGAGGCAGCCACCGTCAGTGATCCCACCTACTAAACCATTTTCCCGACTTTGCGTTTTTTTTGGGTCAAGAGCGGCTTAACGATCGTCACAGTGAACACATTCCCACTGCATTACACTTAACGATCGTCACGGTGAACACATTCCCACTGCATTACACTTAACGATCCGGGCAGTCAAGGACCGATTCATCCACGTTTTGCTGCTTTTGTGGTACATACCCCATCTCCATGGAGACACACCGCTTTCATTAACGGCACTGTAGACTTACTGAAACAGATGCTACGGAACGTAAACAAAACACAAACTAAGTTTCCACTACGCTGCACTACCCACTTAACTGTTTCCTTAACTGTTAAAAGCACGTTTCCTTTTACAGGCTACCAGGGAGTAACGCCGACAGTCACCCTCTCAGCATGGTACAGGTTGCAAGAGTAGCATGAGGCTCCCATTGTATCGAGATTCAAGGGACACCAGCACCATGGATCAGTTTGGTATCACAGGGACAGAGACAGAGAGAGACTGAGAGACAGACACTTATTCATTCAAATGGAGTGAGGAACTCCCACCCCCCACCCCATCTCACACTCGGGGGGGTTTAACAGCTACATTCGGGATGCTTCACAGGGAACTCTAGTCCTAAATCCCAGGCCAGACACTGCTGTTGTACCATCAAGAGGGTAACAATACAAAAAAAAAAATACACAACTGCTTAACAAAGTCAAAAATGACTTAAATTTCTATTACTGCACACTGTACAAATCATTCTGATAAAAATGACATATAAATGATAAATTATCAAAATGAAAGAAAGGGTATATGAATGGAGGTGACCAAACTTTTTAAATATCATGTCTGAATCTTTTCTTGCTCTGATTAGCTAACGGGTAATAGGAGTGGTGGGGGGGCTATTTGAGGATGTGACGAGGACGGCCAGCGCGTGACGCCCCCCCCTCCCTGGCCCGCCCACCTGCAGGGATCGCTTGGGGAAGGAAGTCACCTACTTTGTAGGTGTTGATGCTCCACTTCCTGACCAAATCCAGCTTCTCCATGGCGGGATTCCTCAGGTCATCCGTCAGCACCACAGGGCCGCTGGTGGGCTGCGGCCTCAGCACGCCTGTGGCGACAACGCACGCGGTTCAGCTGCGCATCCTTAAAGGGCCGGCGCAGAGACCCAAAACGCTGCGCCTGCCCTTTAAGAAGCGGAGACCCCGTCACTCTGGCAGCGAAATGGTGTGTCGTTTAGCCGCCAGCGGGGAAGTGAAATCGATGGCCGGTTATTACTGTGGCTCGAAGGAGAGCACATTGTTTGCTAAGGGAACCACTGGGGAAGGAGGAGGAGAACACACACACAAGCATAGGAAACACACACAGGACACAGAGGACACACACACACACACACACACACACACACACACACACACACACACACACACACACACACAGAGACGAGTCTTTGACCCAACAAACCTGCACAAACATACAATTTAAAGACAATAAGAACATTTTCAGGTGTTCCAGGCAGGAATTAAGCGTCAGAAGCCCCATAACCCCAAAGCCCCAGAGAGAAATGGAGAGGGAGGGCTGTTTGTCAGATTGCCTGGCCAGACATCTATGGGGACATGCTACAGCGCCACCTCAGGACAACAAAAACACACCCACAGGCAACAAGCAGACCTAAGAGGCAATGGCTCATCAGTTAGGAAGGTTAATTCGAAGATTGATCTGGAAGTAATTTGCAGAGCAAAGGGGCTGCAGGGGAGACATCTGATCTGAGAGTCACTTGTTAGTACGGCCAAGACAAGTGGAGCGGCTTTTTGCGTGAGGGCCGCGGGGCCAGGGGCCGGTACCTGGCTCGGCCTGGCTGTCGCTGGAACAGCGAGCCAGCCTGCTGGCCACGGCCGTGCTGGGGTACACCACCGGGCTGGACGGTTGGCTCACCGACCCTGGAAACAGTCCAGGTGGGGGTTAGTGAGACTCCGCACACCTACACCCAAATGACAGCACCTCTCTGGGGGGTCGGGACAATGAAAGAAGGGTATGCAGGGGAAGGGGGCGGAGCCTCCTACAGTGGGTTGCACCCTCCCCGCTCAGGAGGCGGGCTGCTAGAGCATATCGAGCCCAACGAGCCTCAATGCCTGGGGGGCTGGCTCTACCTGAAACCCAAATCAGGGTGGATAATAGGGGCAGTAAAATGATCAGTCAGTAAAACACACCTGCACATCTACGCTGGCTGAAGATACTGGGAAACGCTCCAAAGGTAAGCCCTGTAGAAACCTCCTGGTGTGACACACTCAGAACTAGGCCACTGAGCATTAAGGTCCCCGTTACCGTGTGAACGCCGGTGGCCAATCACAGGCACCGATTCCCATGCGCGCTGCACTCTAATTCTGCTGTCAGTCAACAAGTGCCGTGATGATGTCACAGTGAGCGCGGAGAAACATGATTGTTCAGTACATTAATGTATCAGTAATATACACTGCTTGTTCTTTTTGAATTTAAATAAGTAACTTTGCCTTCGAGGAAATAGTACATATCTATTTTCTGCATGAGCGAATGAGGTAGATTCACACCCAGAATCCAGTCCAGCATGAGAGTAATGGCTAAAAATGGGATCTAAAAAGTCTTCGGTGCATTGAACAAATGAAAGCAGAGAGGCATTATGGGTTAGTGGTGAAGAGCACCCCCCCCCCCGCCATTACTACCCTACCCCCACTGTTGTCAGATTGCTGGGTCTGTGATGTATTTGAGCCCTGATGAAAGGAGAGGCAGAATGAGAGGTAAGGTTGAGAGGAAGATACGCAAGAGGGATGGACCCGGGTACGAGGTGGGAGAGGGACGAGTTTCCATTCACAGGGATGGCTCTGGTGACCCACGCTGATGATTCAGTCAAGAGATCGGCAGAGTGTGGCACATTTCTGACGGCTCTCCAGACAGGAAGCGATGGCGACTGCATACCTTTGTACGGCCCTGCCTCGATGATGCCCTCCTCCACGGAGGGGCTGTAGCTGACGGGTGTGAGCCGCGTTTCGGGCATGTTCAGGGTTCTGGGCATCCCATGGGATGGGTCCTGGAGGATGAAAACAGGCAGATAAGAGGGTGAGGGACATACCAACTGGCAGGGGAGCAATAATCACGAGCCGGTGCCCCAGCCTGCCCCAAGCAAACCCAAACAGGGGATTCAGAACCCCCCCTCCCCCCAACTCCCAGCTTGTCAAATAGATGTGCATCGATCCCCTCCCAAACAAACATTATTGCAGTCCCTTTTCAATCACAATCACGATCTCCCCCATGAACATGCGGCAAGATGGACGAGTCCCTAGGGCACGCAGAGGTCTGTAAAACAGACCAGGAAACAGGGAGTGCAGATAAATCGATGGCACATTAAACAGACGCCTGATGAGAGGTACCTCAGGTCATCGCTCAATACACATACCAGACTTTGTCACATCACTCCAGTCCCCAAAGAGCCAACAGCAGCAACAAACACTGGATTTCACATCTGTCTGTACTATGTGTTCATTTGTCCATCTACATTTACACATTAATTTAGTTACTGGATGGTTTTATCCAAAGTGACTTGTGTTTTTTGATAAAACGGGGTCAGTTGGGTTAAAGGCCTCGCTCAAGGGCCCAACGGTGAAATCACTCAACTTACCCTTAGGAGTCGAACCTGCAACCTTTTGTTCACAGATACGGCATCCTAACCGCAAACCTTACTCACTTCCGCTATCCACGGACCTAAGTGAAGAAGGGAGATCCATTACGCGGCACGAGAGGCGTCTCACGTTACCACGCCACCGCGTCACAGGACGCCGTAACCGCGGAAACTCCCATGGAGACCTCCCCTCTTTCCATCTCCGCCTGGGCCTTACAGCAAACCTGGAAATCAGCTCGACCCAAAGAGCTGCTCCCACAGAGGGCCCCATCACCTGGAAACCAAAGATGAGGGCTAACGTTCTTCTTACTTATTAATCAAGCGCAATAACACCTCCCGGCTCCTGCTCATGGTGGAAAATCCCAAGACAGGGACAACGTAACCCTCCTCACATCTATTCCCAGGATACTAATTAGCGCAGTAATTGGGCCAACGAACGATAAGACTGCTAAAGCCACCGTCTCCTGCCTCTCCTTGGCGGTAAACATACCTACGTTTTTTTTCTGTTAATTATTCCGTTTCTTCGGTAATGATCAGGGTGGGAGAAATATTGTGATGGGTGTTTTGCTCATTGAGCCGATTCCCGGGGGACGCACAAGGAAGCCCAGCTCCGCCCCCCCAGGGACCCATGTGACTCATGTGGCCCCAAGATCATGAAACAAACAGCCGGTGAAACAACACACAGAAGTTATATATCAGTGGTGGGGATGTTTCTAAGCAACGCTTAGCGACAAACGTACGCCTCATCGCCCGCGTCACGGAATGCAGCTGATATGCAGCTGAGATTCCCATAACTTCAGCACTACACCTTTGATACAGCAATGACCTCACAGTCCTATTTGATTCTTATTGGCCAGATCAACCATGCTTCAACAACCCAAAAGACACGGGGAACTATGGAGAGGCCCCATGCGGCACATCTCCCTCTTTTCCTGAGCCAAAAACCATGTGATCTGTAGCATCGCAGCCAATCAGAAGTTAGTTAAGGCAATTTCCATCAAAGCCCCTGCCAAGTGGCTCACAGAATTGGGACAGTGATGTCAGCTCTCTGAGCTCTGCCTGCTGTGGGGGGGGGGGGGGGGGGGGGGCAGAGGACA
>JAODKC010000037.1:10534-23514 GCA_026777985.1 Mormyrops attenuatus
CATGCAGAAACACCCCCACCTGCCTACATGCCCCCGGAGGAGCAGGTGACTCAGGATTGCCCTCAGCCCATGGACACCAACATATTGGTCCCGCCCCTGCCACTAGAGATCAATAACAGGCCAGGTAACCATGGCAACAGCCTCAGCACACTCGCTCCCCAGGGCCAATTTGTCAGACTCCCATGATGCCCTCTGATCCACAGCAGACAGCGTTTCCCAGAGGATAGATCGAATTTCTGCTACTTCTCCTTTCAAACCTTTGTTTTTCACCACGATTACGTTAGTCGTATAAATCTTGGGGATTCTAATAGTAAATAAGTAAAAATCTCCAGACGACAGAAATTCATCTGCGTTGATTTCTCCTGACTGGGTGCCCAGTGGCCGTGATTCGTCAGACGCCTAATCACAGGAAAGCTGAGCGGTGCCTCCAACTATGGCCGCTCCTCCGCATCGCATTGTTTTACAAGTGCGGTTACGGCTCGGCCGCGGCTTGTTCTCCGCGTGTGGTGATTACAGAGCGCTTGTAATGGCTCGGACGCACTAATTACATTCAGATTATATGTAGTGTTAGCTAGCGGACTAACGTGCATTATGACCGCTCTTGTTGGCATGGTGTCGAAGACCTCGATTCTAGTTCGCGTTCCAGTCTGGTAGAGACACTTTGAAACGGTGGGACCTTATTAAATCTGCCATAAATTCTTGGTGGGTGGGGGGGTTCTGCATTTAGTGACCTTGTTGCATGCCTGTCCTGGGACCTGTATCACGAAGCAAAATTTTTTTAGTTTGCTTGTTCAGTGTTTTCCAACCTCTCAGGGACCTCAGACGGTCCACGTTTTTGCTCCCTCCCAACTCCCTACCAAAAATGTGGACTGTCTGGGGGTCTCTGAGGACCGGGTTGGGAAGCGCTGAGCTAGATAACTTGCTGGATTTAAGGTACACCAGTTTAAATGGACTTAAATTGTATTCATTTACATTTAGCCCAGACTACCTCAAATCCTACTAGTTGTCAGGTTAACCCAAAAAGAGCTCTGATACAGGCCCCTGGACTTTTTAAAGCATTTTCGAGGCTCCTGCCCAGGGCACAGATCCGGACTTCACGCCCGCATACAAAACAGAATTTATGTCTGCCCCTATTTTGACCGTGTCCAGCGAGAAGGGTAACAATGCAGGACCCCGCCAGGGCAGCTGGGGGCCGGCACTGACACATTTACTGGAAGCGTGTGAGCCGGGGCCCCGGGGCCCCACAAGCTGTTTCCTGTGCAGCCGGGTCCAGCTCCCATTGTCACAAGCCTAGGACGGCGTAGACAAAACACACCTGCCGGCGACAAATGTGCGCTAGATAAATACCGTTTATCCCTCCAGGAGCGGCCAGCTGGCAGCGGCAGCCTTAGATAACGGAATAGAGGGTGGTCCGCGGACTTGCTGTGCGGAGCTCGCACGCCATGGGCGCTTTCATCAGTCTGATAGTGATGTAATCTCAGAAAATGAAGGACAGGAGCCCTCTTGTGGCCGTGAAGCATCACGCCGGCCGGTATCCGTCTCCCGTGCAGACATGCAGCCGGTGGCATATGAAGAGCCCAAACACTGGTGCGCCATTGTCTACTACGAGCTGAACAACCGCGTGGGGGAGGCCTTCCAGGCATCCTCCACCAGCGTGCTGGTGGATGGCTTCACCGACCCCTCCAACAACCGGAACCGCTTCTGCCTGGGGCTCCTGTCCAATGTCAACCGCAACTCCACCATCGAGAACACCCGGAGGCACATCGGCAAAGGTAGGCCCCCCCCTCAGGCTCCGCCCTACAGTTTGGTTGTCACAGATTATAGTGGGAAATTTAACTTGAGGGGTTTTTATGACATAAATCTTTAGAGTGAAAGCGTTGCGCCAAGACGTTGCTCTCGCCAAGCAAGGTTAAACAACAGAACAGAAACGCCAAAAACAAATACAATATGTTACAAGAAAACGGTGTAATACAAAATAAGGAATATATGTATAATACGGTAGAAGTGGAATGGAAGTATAAAGACATATAGGAAAAATAGACGAGGTGTGTAACTTAAATGGGGGGTGTGCCTATGCAGAAATGCAGCATAACTGATACGCGTGCAAAAGAATGAAATTAAAAATTACTATTAAAAAACAGCCTAAAACTGTCAGGAAAGCAGTGCGAGTCCAGGGCTCCTAGTACTTGAATGGACTTTGAACCGCCAGAGGTGGGTGATTTCGGTCCAGAGAGTCCAAATCCAGTCCAGTATTTTGTTTCAACCAACCAGTTGAGCGTAAAGAGTCACAATCACAGAGTACTCAGCTGGTTGGTTGAAACTACATCTTGGTCTGGACTGTTACTCTCGGGACCGGATCGACTCGCCTCTGGACCCAGCAGCCTTCAGATAAAGTGTAGATGTCCTTAACCTCTGCGTTACTGTAATATGATTAACTGCCTTTTTTCACGTGTGCTTTTAATTTTTAAGAAACACATTTGACAGTTTGTGTTTATATGGGGGGAAAAATGGCTGTAGAGTACTGTGGAGTAGTGTAATTTCTGTTCTAGTGTAGAATACAGATTACTAACTTTTGGGCATCACTGCACCTATCATTAATATTTTAGCTGTACGATTAATCTACAAATCAAATTGAGGGTGTAAGCACATGTCCGTATAATATCAAAAAGCTGGCATCCGGACATGTTTATGTCCATCTAAAGCCCTGGTGCATGTTGCACATGCGCCATATAATCGCAATATTATACCGTGCAGCTGTACTGCAGAGCTTCTCAGCTCTCTGGTAGGCTGTGGTAGCTCCTGGCCTGGCGTCCTCTGCTGGCATTAGTGGTTTACTGCATCTCCCCAGGGGTGCACCTGTACTACGTGGGTGGCGAGGTCTACGCCGAGTGCCTCAGCGACAGTAGCATCTTCGTGCAGAGCCGCAACTGCAACTACCATCACGGCTTCCACGCCACCACCGTCTGCAAGATCCCCAGCGGCTGCAGCCTCAAGATCTTCAACAACCAGGAGTTCGCCGAGCTGCTGGCCCAGTCTGTCAACCACGGCTTCGAGGCTGTCTACGAGCTCACCAAGATGTGCACCATCCGCATGAGCTTCGTCAAGGTACGTCCTGGCCGCAGGGGACCGCGTCGCACCAACACCGCTGAACACACACAGGCAATTCCTGCATTATAGATGTGACATATAAATTCAAAATACCAAACATAACGCCAGAGAGCATGAACAAACTTGGCTTCAGTGAGTCAGTTTGCATATTGAAATTCATACACCGCACTCGCAGAATATCTTGGGATGTTGCTTAATTCTGTAAAAATGTTTCAAATTTATTGGTTTCATAATAAAAGTCCATGTTTAACATATTTGCACATTATCTTCCGCACAAACACACTTTTTATTTTGTGTCATAATTTTTTTTGACTCATTCAGTTCTGTTCTTGCCATGTATTAATTGCAGTTGTAGTCACTGGCTCCCAAAGGGAAACTAAACACTGATGTTTGGTGTTTTATGTTATTGCAAAGGAGTTATTAATTTAAAAAAAAGCCCCCCAATGAGACTGCTTGTCAATGAACTTGCAACTCAGAAGCTCATTTAAAACTATAATTTGGGTTTCAGTTTATTACTACTTGAAATGAGTGTTTTACTTAAAAGTACTGGTCGTTTCTAACGTGAAATATATTTTTTGTTAACGAAAGAAGTTATGATTATTGTTTGAAAACCAATAAATTTGCAATATTTTTACTGAATTAAGCAAGCATGCCAAGACACATGACATGTTACCAATGCATAGCGTTTTATCAGCATAATGGATGTGACGTCAAACAGACCTTGGCATGGAATTACTGTTATATTTATATGAAACGATGCAACATTGTCGCTTGAGTGCTGATGTGAATTTCTGCTTTGCTCCAGGGTTGGGGGGCTGAGTACCACCGCCAGGATGTCACCAGCACCCCCTGCTGGATTGAGATCCACCTGCACGGCCCCCTGCAGTGGCTGGATAAAGTCCTCACCCAGATGGGATCCCCTCACAACCCCATCTCCTCTGTGTCCTAGACAGAACAGGTCCTGTCGCTCTGGCAGCTATGAGCTGGGACTGGGGGTTTGGAGTTGGGAGGGGCAGATGGGGATGAGGCCGATAGTCGTTGTGGGGGGGGACATGACAGACTGACACAGGCACATGACAGACTGACACAAGGGGATTGCGCATTTGTCTGGAACATACTTGACCTTCGTGACCAACCGTAATAATCAGATCATCGCAAGTCGCAGGTGATTCTAATCCCCCCACCCCACCCCCGTCAGCAGTTTTCCTTCCCTCCACTCTCGAGTTCATAGTGCAGTATTCCGCTGCGGACCCGGGCTTGACCCGGGATTGTATAGTGACATGTTTGAATACAAGAGGCTGTAACAACCAACTGAGGTGAGGTGAGGGGTCAGGGGGGTGAGTGGGAGCGGTAAAAAGGTCATGTTTTCATTGAACTTGTTAGCTTATGACTGTGTATTATAATATTTAGGTCAGTAATTAATGCGTACAGGCCACTCGTTTTATATGATGGGGGGTTGGGGGGAGTATGCAAACCAATGGCTTATTTTCCCATCAGACCTGCCTATAGGTGTCCAAATTGGGGGGGGGGGGGTTGGGCAGGGCAGGAAGTCTAC
This sequence comes from Mormyrops attenuatus, assembly GCA_026777985.1. Taxonomy (NCBI): domain Eukaryota; kingdom Metazoa; phylum Chordata; class Actinopteri; order Osteoglossiformes; family Mormyridae; genus Mormyrops; species Mormyrops attenuatus. Next base: position 15,198 of record JAODKC010000037.1, read on the forward strand.
ATGCTTCGTGTAGCGGCACTTTCCGACTGAAGCCAACCGAGCCTTCCTTTGTGCTCCTTAGGTCAGCAAACTCCCAGCCCAGTCCTTGGGGACCCCAGACAGTCCATGTATTTACTTCCTCCCAGCTCCTGGTAGCAGGGAGTTGGGAGGGAGCAAAAACATGGACCGTCTGGGGTCCCCGAGGACCGGGCCGGGAAACACTGCCTTAAGTTTCCCCAGGGCAGGCCCCCTTTCCATACTTGGATCTGTAGTGCGGTTAGCGTATCATAGCTGGGTGCTCACAGTAATGGGTCAAGGCCTGTAAACCCCAGGAGATGCAAGGAACAGCCCGCATGGAATGCAGCGCCGCTCTGCACAGTCATTCCTACCCTCCCGTTACGGTGTTTCACCCACTCAGCAGGACCTGCTAGATGACTGGAGTTGTTTTTAGAAGTTTTGCTTTGATGACTCAGAAAACAAACAGGCTATTGTGGGATATCAGGTGGCCCAGTATCATCTTTTCAAATAAAATGCAGACGTTAAATTTCTTACTTTTCAATTTTTTTAAGCTTAGGCAAAAAAACCCCATTAGCTATTAAAATGTTTTCTACTTTTTTGTATTTTTTTAAAAAACCTGTTCTGTTGTGTCTTGTATCTGCACTTTTACAGATGATGGCTTTCCCATGTTTATTTTTTTATTTGCTGTTTTCGCTGAGTAGTATTTGCAGATCTGTTTTATTCCACTAAAAAAAAAAACAATCAAGTCTCTACTGGAAGACTTAATAAAATTGTTTCACTACCACTTGTTATTGATTTTTTTTTTTAAGACAAAATTGTCTGTCTGTGAAAGTCAGTTATGTAAATTACCCTATACCATATAAATTCTTTTTTCCCATGCACTGGTGTTAAAGAAACCGTAACGATGCAAACTAAACGCCAGCCCTGCAATCACCCCAGATCGACAAACGACAGATTCTGATTTTTACTGGTCTGTGAGGACTCGCAGTCTCATTTCCATTTTGACATTCCTCCTCTAGCCACGCCATTTATTTGAAATTTTGAACCCGCATCTTTTTCATCTGGAGTAGTCATGTGCCCAGGTTCGTCACGCAAACCCGACACTGCTGTGGAAAACTCATTCTCTGACAGGTTTAGCGTACTAAAAAAGATTGTGCAATAGCATTGCATTCCAAAATTTCTGTACCCTCTCTCTTTTTAGAAGGGTCTTCACGGTAATCGAGCAGCTAGATGGGGTGGGATATTAGTCTTGTAACCTGGAATATGCCTGATAACAGGGTTAGATTTGCTTTGTATTAAAGAGTAATATATTTACGACGTGTGGAGGAAAATGGGCGTCAGAACCAGAGAAACATCCCAGTCCCATCTTCTAGAATTCGGATGGATGTTCTCTGTGGACAAGTAAATAAAAACATTTCTACAGTTGGGAGAGAAAAGCCAGGATGAGAGAGAAGACTGCCACCCAATGGTACAACAGGGATGCAACATCAAGCAAATTTATTGGTGACGGTTATCGGTATACCAACCTCGAAAATTAGTTTATTTTACTTTACATCTTTTTTCGTACATAGAAATTCAATTGCATTTAATTTTGTTTATAGATAATTTATTGTGTAACTCTTTAAACGTAACTTGTATTCAACAACCACTCATCAGCGAAATGAACGCGAAATAATGAAACCCGACTGTAAGTAGTTAACATATTTACCGATAAACTTGCAATTTACACACAACAGTCATGATCCATGTCAATCGCATTGTATCTCAATTCTCGGAGCACCTATAGACGGCACCTATATTCGGTGGTAGAGACTCTACATATTCTACTATGTTTATGCATGAATTTGCTCTTCGCGCGATGGCATGAAATATATCTAGGGCACAACACGCCTTTATTTCCTAAGCTGGAAACTTAACTGACAAGTAATATTACACCGACAAGTTGGAAAAGCGTTTTGCAGCAGTCTCACGCGATCAGCTGATCTCACGGTGACGTCACCGGAAGCCGGAAGTGAGGTGGAGACGTGCGGGCGCCGCTGGTGACCGGGATTTCAACCTTGCAGCGCTGCAATGAAACAGCTTCCAGCAGTTTGATTTGAAAACCTTCCCCAGTATGAAGTTTATAAACGCCCGCTGGCCGGTGAAGCCTTTCCAAGTGCTGTGCCATTAGGAATTGCGGTAAGGATTCATCGCAGTTGTGTCTGCAGATCTCGCAAACACCGTGTAGCATATGTTCGTTTTACTTGCATATTGTGTGAAGTTTATAAATCAAGGAGTTTAATGTAACGATTCAGGCGATGCTTTTAACAATACAAACGACAGCGTTCTGTGTAAAAGGAAGTCTGAAAAGATGTACACCTCGTAAGACTCTGACACTCGAATGGAGCGTTATTTTATATCAAAGTACGGCGACCTGTTGACTGATAAACGAATCGCTTGTGCTTCAGGTCTGTCGCCCTTCCCTGAAACACAGGTGCAGAGTAACGGGACCAGCGATTCCAAAGTGTCTGTAATTCAACGTGCCAGCGTGCTGACACCCATGCGGACTTTAAACCTTGCTTGGACATGGAGGCGTTACCTCACCTCAGCTGTGAACCGTGGCCGCGATTACTCCGCCTGGTCAGCGGCCTGGACTGTGCTGCCCAGAAGGCCTTACTGTGTGGAGGCAACCCTGAGACAACAGATGGAGGATCTGACGGAAAGGGAGAGAAGGGGCCTTGATAGGATGTACCAGGGACTGGTGCAGGGGCAGCGGGCCTGTCTGGCGGAGTCCATCACCCTGGTGGAGACACAGCACCCCCGGAAGAAGGTGCTGGCCCAGATACTGCTGCAGCAAGTCCTGGCCTACAGGAAACAGCAGGAAGAGCTGAAGGGCAGCAAACCGCTGGCTTTCAGAGTGGGTCGGTGGGGCTTTCGGTATTAACTTCTTATCCCTAGTGCTGGCATGTAGGCAAGTAGTAAAATAAAAGGTCTGAACCACCCTCAAAATTTACTTCAGCCCCTGGGGTCAAGCCCCCCCCCGGGTCGGCGAAGACTTCTAAGGGGGCATCTCAGGGTGATCTGTCGATCATACACCTGTTGATATGCAGACCCGTAAAGGATATTTCTGATTTTGGATCTCAAGCACTTCTGAGGTTATTTTGGGTCCCAGAGCTCAGGCAGTTCCTGCAGACATCATTTTGGGGGGGGGGGGTTGTTGTATATAATTTGGATTCATTCACCCCTCACAATAAACAGACCTTTTTATTGAATTGTGTCCCCACCCTAAATACCAATGTAATTGTTATGTAATTGTGCACTAGGACAGAATGCAGGATTCTTACAGTTTAATGTTGATTTTTTTGGCATCAAGTCCCTGTTTTTTATGGCTCTGTATAAAGAGAACTAAATTCATTTAAAGGCATATTATTTTGTACCATTTCATGCTTCTGCAAATGGCTGAAAACATGGTCCTCTGTCACAACAGGGCTTTCTGGCCCCCCCGGCGCTGGCAAGTCCTCCTTCATCGAGGTTTTCGGGAAGATGCTGACGGGAAGAGGCCACAGGGTGTCCGTGCTGGCGGTGGATCCGTCGTCCTGCACATCTGGCGGTGAGGTTAGCCAGTCTGGCCCTGCAGCAGCTTTTCTGTGCCGTGCATATTTCCACTTGACCGGGAAAGAGGCGGCGTGCGGCTCGCGGCTCAGCAGGGTAGGCCTCCAAGTCTGTGATCGGAAGCTTGTTGGTTCGAATCCCGTGACCGGAAGCCTAGCCACATCTTAAGTACTGGTACTTAAGCAAGGCTCTTAACCGCCCCAAAAATGACACCAGCTCTGCACTGCAACCCCAAGCTTCACTCTCACGTCTACATGTGCGCGTATGTCTTTAAAAAAAAAAAAAAAAAAAAAAAGAGAACGATGGGATGTATGTGGAAAAGCACATCGCGATGTACCTTCTTTTGGTACTTCATACCAATGAGTAAAATTAAATGTTTTATGTATTTTTTTTTTTTTCTTGACACCAGGGTCACTCATGGGTGACAAAACACGCATGACGGAGTTGTCACGAGACATGAATGCTTTCATTCGCCCCTCCCCCTCGTCAGGCACCCTGGGGGGGGTGACCAGGACCACCAATGAAGCCATAGTGCTGTGTGAAGGGGCAGGTTATGACATCGTTTTGGTTGAAACCGTCGGTAAGCTTTTTTTTTTCTCTTCTCTCATTTACAATTGCATTGTGCTGAGAAATATTCTTGGCGTTGTGTGTCAAAATCCGGCAAAATATTCCAATATAATTGGAAATTAACCGGAGAACATTTTAAACTGAATTTGAGAAAACAGTTCTTCACACAGCGTGTAGTTAGAGTATGGAATAGTCTTCGTGCTAGTGTAGCGCAAGCTAAAACCCTGGGTTCCTTTACATCGGAGCTAGATAAGATTTTAACAACTCTGAGCTATTAGTTAAGTTCTCCCCAAACGAGCTTGATGGGCCGAATGGCCTCCTCTCGTTTGTAAATTTCTTATGTTCTTATCTTTTCATGACAAATCCGATGGTAATGTCACCCTCCAGGAGTCGGCCAATCAGAGTTCGCTGTTGCTGACATGGTGGACATGTTTGTGTTGCTGATTCCACCAGCAGGGGGCGATGAGCTACAGGCAAGTTATGAGGAATTGATAGGAATTGATGGGTGCGATCAAACTGTTATGAAATGAGTCGTCATTGTTTTGTCTATCTGCTGTGCCCTGTTGGGTGGGTGTGTCTGTGTTCACGATAACACATCACTTTAAAAAGCCTGTCAAACACTGAATTTGACTTGCTCTCTGTGATTTACTGTGATTTGTAAGTGCATGATTTTTTTATTTTTATTTCCTCGACCAGCTTGGCCTGGGTTGCCTGGGGTTACTGTGTGTGTGCATAGTGTACATTTTTGTACATCTGGGAAGTGATAATTTGATTTCTCCTGCCGTTTATGATTGGATAGTAGGGTGGCCATTAAGAATGAAAATGCTAGTTCTCACCCCCTAATTTTGTAGGAAAACATTTCAGGATTTTTCTTTTAATGATTTTTTTTTTTTAGCATGTTTAGGGTTTCCTGAAGCAGCTTGGATGCCAAAGCCTAGTCAGCCACTGTTTCTGTGCTCATTTTTCCCTCAGTGCTATACCTGTATTTCTTAATGTTTGGTTCATCCATCCCGTCATTGTCTTATTGAGGAGTGGGGGGTTCGGACCCTATGGGCACAAGCCAGAGAGCAACCCAGGACGGGGCACCGACCATCACAGGGCAAACTCACACACCATTCGCTCACACCTGTGGGAAATTTAGTAATCAGTCTCAGCATGTTTTTGGACTGTGGGGGGGAAACCGGAGTCCCCAGAGAAAACCCCATGACAACATGCAAACTCCACACATATGGAACCATGGGCACGACTCAAACCCTGGTCCCACCAAATTGCCCAAAGGTGTGCTTGTGTGAGTAAACGGTGTGTGTGCGCGCATTTGGAGTGCACCCCATCCTGGGTTGTTCCCTGGCTTGCGCCCATAGGCTGCAGGCCCCTGCAACCATGAATAGGATAAGCAGTTACAAAAGATGGACGGATATTTTCACATGTTTCGTTTGGCCAAATTTTATGACTTTTTGTTAAATTACCCGAGTGTTAATATGGTAGAGAGCTAAATGTAACGATGATAAAATCAGTTGGTCCAGACTGCCTTAAAACACCCTCCCCTCAGTCTGTACACTAAAAAATGACTTGCGTGGCTATGAAGTGACGTCGTATTTAATATCTTTGAATGACATTTTTCTTCAGGGAATCAAGCGGGGCATCATCGAGATGGCGGACGCGGTGGTGGTGACAAAGGCGGATGGCGAGCTGCTGGTGCCGGCGCGGCGGGTTCAGGCGGAGTACACCAGCGCGCTGAAACTGCTCAGGAAACGCTCCAGCGTATGGAACCCCAAGGTGTGGCCACCTCACCCCCAGTCGCTCTAGAACAAATTCCCCCAGTTCTTGTCCTGGGGTCCAGCCTGAGACGCACCTTGCAGATTTCCCTGCACAAACACACCCACTAAATCTGGCAGTTGGCTGGTGCACTGTTTGAGTAAGGTGTGTTTCAGCAGAGAAATCTGCAAACTGTGTTTCGGACCGGCCCTCCAGGACCGGAATAGGGGAACCCCACTCTAGAACCACTGCATGACCGTCCTCTACAACCTCCTAGTTTCACAGAAAGCAGGATGGCACACATTGAAAGACATTTCCCCAGCTCAGTGACCAATGAGCGTCCTTCTCACCCCTTCCTAGGTGATGCGGCTGTCGTCCAGGACAGGCGACGGCGTGGCGCAACTCTGGGAGACCATGCAGGCGTTTCGGGAGGTGGGGCTGGCCAGCGGTCAGCTTCAGGCACGCCGCCGGCAGCAGCAGACCGTGTGGATGTGGAGCCTGATTCGGGACAGTGCCCTGCACCTTTTCCAGGAGCACCCAGCGGTCCGGGCAACCCTACCCCAGCTGCAGCGCGGCGTCTCTGCCGGCAACCTCACCCCGGGCCTGGCCGCGGACTTACTGCTCAAAGCCTTCACCTCGTCTCAGTGAGGCGGCCCGGCCTCTGTATCCAGCCCCTTGCATGTCTCGCGTCTCCACTTCCTAATTTAATAAATCCATCAAACATATTGTGTCCCAGAATTCCTTCCTGCATCTTTCAGCCATACGGCATACAATGCCAACACACACCTGATGGTGCCCCCCCCCCCCCGACTAACCCCTCCCTCCTCAGGCCTCTCACTTTATGCTTGCATGCCTGAGCAGTCCACATGCTGTTTGGCTCCACATAGACTGCTTTTAAGTCATAATACCCAATCAGCCCTCAGGCATCAACAAAAAGGGGGGGGGGGGGGCACGCTGGGTTTTAGATTTTGACAAGAGGAGCTGCCACACATTACTGACCATGCAGATTAGCATAGAGCAGCAATTTTGGCCTCCTGATGGAGATGAAGTACCATTTCACTACATTATCGGCGTCCTCAGGCGCAAGCAATACTGTTTAGGAGGGAAGGGGCTACTCCTGTAGTTGAGAGCCACCCTCATCTGCCAACATACATAAACCGGGAAAGGTTCACCTTCCTGCACCCTGCTTACCTTTGTCCTCCTCTCATGGATGATGGTGTCGGTCCTGCTCTTCAGCGTCGGGGGGGCTAGGTGCTGTGTGGGCGCGTGTTCTCTGCACAGAATGGATCCAGCGCATGTGGGGATCTCGCACTAGCAGAAATTGAAACAGGAGCAGCTAATCGGGGAGGGTCTTACCAGGATGTTTTAGAAGCAAAAGTTAAACATCTTTAAACCTTTATGTTTGGTATTCGTTACGACTAATTGTCAGGAGCACTGCTAGAGATATACTGGGCCCACATCCCAGAGCAATCCAATACAATTATGTTCCAAATTTTTTAGGAATCTTCCCAACTCCCCCACCCCCCCTCCTTTAAGACACCCCTGCCAATTGTGATAGGCTAAACAGGAAGGTTTAGCTTTGCCTATGTATTTTCATGTCTTTTGATACGTAATCCGTCATTGTCGTCACCAGCTGCTAGCACTCTCCATCGCGTCCCTTTATTAGAGCCGCTATTCTAATGGAACTTTCCCGCCAAAAACAAGCATCTAAAATTCCATTCATGCAAAGGATATGCCCATTGGAACCACCCGGCCCTCTAGTGGACACGCTGGGAAGTTCACGCTCTGCCAGCAGGCCAAGTCTGTCATACGCAATTTGCCAGCGTCCACGGAGTTGAAGAATAGGGTCTTATTGTGACAGACTGACCTCCGCTAACAGATGTGTGTGAATGCTTCTGTCAGGGAATGGTCGAACGGCAAGCAGGACTCAAACGAGGTGTTTCTGCCTCTGGCTGGGGGGAGTTCTCCGTCGACGGCTCAGATCACCAATTCAGTTGGCACCCGGGCTTTGGGTGCATTTGGCACAGAAAAGCACACTGCCACCCAGAGGTGGGAGGCTGACAGCGCAGTGTGTCACGATAATGACTGCTTGTCTGGCGGGTGGCAGCCTAGGAAGCATGTGGCGCGGGGGTGGGTGTGTGTATGAGGGGGGAGACTTCACACGTACACAGAAGGATTGGCAGCTTGCCCACACTCATCTGTATGTGCGAAGGAGACCTTTTCAGGTAGCCATCTTAACGTGTGTGTCAGCAGCATTTCCCGTTACCTCGAAAGCCTGCTTCTCAATGGGTGGAGCTCTGGTAATAAGACATGCCCACCTGAGACAGGTCCCTGGGGGGTAGAGTAAAGGTGTGTGTGTGTGTGTGTGTGTGTGTGTGGGGGGGAGGGGGGGGGGTGTGGTATTGCC
>JAODKC010000037.1:29094-42940 GCA_026777985.1 Mormyrops attenuatus
TTATTAAAAAAAAAAAAAAAAAAAACCCCACTACCCTCCCATTTTTTATATATTTTACTCCTTTTTTTTTTCCCCCCTTTTTTTTTTTTTCCCCCCCCCCCCTTTTGTGCGGTCTGTTCCTCCCCACCCCGCCCCCCCCCCCCCCCCCCCAAAAAAAGAAAAGAAAAGAAAAAACAAGACCTCGGCGGGGAAGACGAGCGCTTCGCGGCTCTCTGAGGAGGAGAGAGAAGGTACAGCACAGAGAACGGACCTTTAAAGACGTGAAAGAAAGAGGCCGGGCAGTGATGGCGGAAAATGTTTACTCAGCGCATTAGTTGGGCCTCATTGTGTGCCGGGGATTAGTGGTGGCTAGTCTTCCCCGGCTCCATTTCAGGGCCCCAGCGGCTCCACGAAACTCCCTTCAGGGCCGGACTAATTATCACAGGACTAAGGCCATTAAAATGCTTAACTAACCTCGCTTCTCCTTCGCTCTCAGATTAGCCGCAGCCTCCAGCGTTGCGGTGGGGATAACCCTCTCGCCTAATACCCGCTTTGATTTATTTTTCCCCGAAAAGGGGCCGGGAAGCGAGGTGGTGGCAGCTCCAGCGAGGGGATCTGCATGCTAAGAGTTTCTCATTCGATACGATCCCAACTTTCTCCTTTAAGTCGGATTACCCGTCCGACTCAAGCGTCTCCCCCGGTTCTGATGCTCTGATTTCCTGTGTGAGTAGAGAGAAAACACACAAACACAAACACACAAACATACACAGACACACACGCACACACATTTATATATGTCTTACTCAATTGGTGATATGTACACATGCATATATTAAATACATAATATTACCACACAAATACCAAATAGTGCATGCAAACATGCATAAATTATTAAATATTCTTATAATTAAGCTACATATAATATACATACTAGTCAGGGTCACGGAGCCATATGATGTTATATTTGTTTGTATGTAAGTGGTTCTGAACGCCTTCATATCCGCTGTATGTCTGTGTACATGTATGGCTGGAAACATGATCTTCGTGCTGCTGAGCTGTGCAGGTGATAAGCAGAGTCCTGTGTGGATCTTCTTAAGTCCCTCTCAGCATCGCCCCCCCCCCACGTCCCGCACACAGTCTGCTTGCCATTATCCAGCCTTCATTCTCTCTGCCTCTCGGCCGTTAGTGCTGGCAATCCTAAACACCGTAATCCTTTTAGTGTCAATTTTTGGTGATTCCCCCCCCCAACCCCCTTTCTTTTGATTTTTTTCGCCCTCCAAAAAAGAAAAGAAATGCAATAATAAATAAATAAGGGCCCCCAAAATAAAAAGACATCGACTCGACGGTATTGTCAGGGGGTGTGCAGTGCAGACGCCCGATAAAGCCACTGCTAGCTAATAACTTTTTATTTTTTCTGTGTTGTTTTGAACAAATACCACGCATGGACGAGTCCCTCGAGCTGCTGATGGTGGTGGTGGGGGCGCGAGGGGGGGGCTGTTGTTTACTAGTGTTTGGCATTCTTCAGATGATCCTGGCTTTTTCCAGAGGTATGACAGCGTGTGCACCCAGTCTTGCTTCTTTCGTGGCCATTCTGCATGACCTGGGCTTTTGGCACGGATGTCCCACAAATGCACCAGTGCCCACGACTTACATGACTCCAGTCCACCCCACCCCCCACACACCCCATTTTCACCCCCCCCACGGAGATCCTCCACCTATCCTAGCTCTCTGAATTACAGCCTCAACCCTTGACAAACTAACAAATTGAAACATTCAGGGGAGGATCATGAAAAGTTAATGCCGCCATCGCAGTTACTGGGGATTCGCCCTCCCGGCTCGGAATTTCATTCAGGACTCATTTTGACATCAATACATGCGTGAGGGGCCCTGGCAGTGTGGCCACCCACCAATCCCACCACCTCGCACCCTGTGAGTGAGGGGCGCTGGCAGTGTGGCCGCTCATAGATCCCGCCACCCCGCACCCTGTGAGTGAGTGGCCCTGGCAGTGTGGCCGCCCACCGATCCCGCCACCCCGCACCCTGTGAGTGAGGGGCCCTGGCAGTGAGGCCGGCCACCGATCCCGCCAACCCCGCATCCTATGTAAAACCAACAGCGCGTGGAATCAGCCTCGCAAATAAAACATCAATAAAAAATTCAATATAAAATCTGGCTGCTTAGTTTCAAACCGCCACATGTTCATTTTTGGGGTCTATAATCAATGAACAGCAAAACCGCAAGTGTTAGACACTTACCCATGACATTCATACATACGCGATATATAATTAAAATGGGAATTTTGCCCTTTGACTGGACACTTTCTTCCTTGAACATCCTTTTCCTACTCCAAACTCATATTCGATAAGATTCCCATTGTATTTCATACCTGCACTACTTTGAGAAAAGGGCCCGAGATTAAAAAGGAAAGACACTTTATACGAGGTCTTTAGCGCTTATCGGGCTTCTGGCTCAAACCCTGTTCTGGCAGCACAGAAAACTAACAGGGCCGCACTCCTGCCTTTAATTTCTCGTTAAATTCAAGCAGATTACCTCCTCGGCACAACGGAACTGGCCCTCCGCCAGCCGAATTACGCTATTAGAGGTTGAGGACAGCTCTCCTACACCTGATAAGGAGCCTCAGAGCTGTGTAGGTTTCCCTGCCAGGGACCTCGGCGACCGTCCAGTCCGGACGGCCAGCGATTCCGTGATGTGCCCAGATCGTGGACCCGTAATTACCCGTTTATGAGCGTAGCCGCGATCACGGCAGATAGCGATAATCGGATAATCTATGGCCACGTCAGATTCACGATAAACGGACATGGGAGACGCCGGAATTCGGATCGTAATCCGTAACAAAGAAACCTAAGCATATCCCGGCGGGATGAGGAATGGAATAGGGCTGCGCGTCGGTGCATTTCACAGTTTCATTGCCGCCATGTAGGTGCAGTCTGACATTATGACATTTTCCCCACCTTTTCCACTTACTTCAGTTCCTAAAGACTTTAAATTCTCCATGCTCATTTAGATCGGCCAGGAAACGGCACGAGAAAACCATCGCCCATCAGAGAGAGTCTGCTTAAAATTCTGCCCATGCCGCTGTTTAACCCCCGAATGATATCAGATAACTTTTTTCTTCTTCTTCACAGATATTAAGTGCCTGTCATTATCTCAGAAGGTCTGTATCATATTAGAATCAGCAGTGCCGGGTCAGGAAGTACGCCTCACTCTTGTCTCGCCGGGCCTGCCGAATTACTTTCCCTCACACAATGGACGCTGAATGGGTGGACGCTTTGTCATTTAAACCACATAAAGAGGCCAGAAATTGATTTTTATTGTAGATCTTCATATCTAATAAAGCTCCGAGGATCTCCTTTCTTCAGCATGTGAATGTGGACTGAATGCTTTCAATCTACTTGTGTGTTTCATGCATAAAGTGGCAGCAGGCATGATGGGAAGGCAATGGTGTGGTGGGTGGGGGGGCAGCCGGTTCAGCTAGTGAAAAACAAGCTGCACCCCCCCAGGGGCACAGACCTAGAGATGATGGAGAAGTTGGATGAAGGTAATTGAAGGAAGAAATGTTTTCTCTTCTCCTCCTGTATGAATATACCTTTTTTTTAAAAATCCCCCCGGTCCAGCAAGAGGTATAAAAGAAAAAAAAAAAAACACTTAATACAAACTCGAGTCGGCAGAACTAAGTTGTATTTCGAAGAAAAGTAGGAAGTTCGTTTTTTGGCTCATTGTCTGTCCAGAGACTGGAGTCCAAATCGTCGTTTAACTCCAACCGCCCTCCCTCAGCTGGGAGGCAAATTACATTTCCTATCGGAAATTTTAAAACGTCCTTAACTGGCACGTCACCGTCACACGCTGAACATGAGGAGGGTCTCACATCACGTTCACCGCTAACTAATCCCAAATATGTAAATACACTTCGCTTTCAGTCAGCTGAATGTGACTAATTATCCGGTGTACTTGGAGGCACTTTTCAGAAGGGATTACACTTCCCAAACAGACAGCCACGGTGGCTCCGAGTATTTTATAACCCTCAGATAAAGGTCAACAAAATGCCTGCACTGCCTTAAGATCCCCCCCAGCAACAGGTATGGAACGATTCTTCTATAAACAGATTTGATTGCAACCAAATCCTTTCAGTGAAAACTTCTCTAATAAACATGACGTGATTTCATCACTGATTTGCTCTCATTTTTCATCACTTTTCATCAAACCACCAGGGACATATTGTCACAGTAACCTTGATACGTTTGTTAATAAAGCAGATGTCGTGTATGTTTGACACGACCCCAACCTACCCAGAATAATCCCAGCACTGACAATTACTAGCAAACGATTGGCATGGGGCCCAAAGTCACAACTTGATTTCATAAGAGTGCAGAGGGTCTTTCCGGTTTACTTTGAGGCTTTGACAGCGAAATCCTCCCCGCCTTTGTCCTTCCGCTGGAGATGTACATCCCGGGTGATGAACAATGAACCCACGCAGCACAAAGACCAGGCCCTGACATAAAATTCTCTTCATGTTACAAGGTCAACGCACTCAAGAAATGTTTGGGAATGACCAAGGACGTGCCCTTCTCTGTCGAGCACCATCTGCTTGACGAGATGAACCACGGGACTCACGCTGACTCTCGGCCTGCTGTGATTGGCTGAGATGGCCTGGACCCCACCACGGATCTAGAACTATGATCAACAAACAAAGACAGCCTCAAAAGTCCTGTTTATGTTGGGTTACGCTGGGTCAAATGAGGTTACAGTGTAGGTCCCAAAACTTATGCTTTGTGTATTTTAATTTTACATCATCAGTCCAACACTGTCCAAGATCAAATTTTCATTGCTCAATGAACAGTGACAGTAAAGATCCTATTCTGTTCTACACCTTGATTTTAATGGAGAGTGAGGGGCCCATTTCATTCAATTTAGGTTCCTTATCATGGTAATAATGAGTATAATTCTCATATTATTTTTTAACTCTCCTTCCACCATCCTAGTACTTTATAGATAATGCTTTTGTTTAGTACACAGCAAGTATCACTACTTTTCCAGTTTTTGCTCCGCAAAAAGCTACAGTACCTGTTGCACCTTTCTTTTAAATATTGATCCACATATCCCAGGAGAAGCTACCTAGCAAAACCACAAACGTTCAGACATTCAATTGAAAAATATAATAAAGCTGTAGCAGCTCTTACTGCCCGCTGATACTGCTGCAGGACTGAGTGCCCCACCCTTCCGGTGCTGTAATAATCCATCCCAGTCCTTACGGAGATCCAGTCTGCAATGGGATGGCCACGCTGTGGCGTTGGGCATGTCTGCCCACCCCAGTCTCATCCTTTGTGTCCTGTTTGATATGCGAAGTTCATCAGACTGAGGAAAGCTTCTTTTTGCACTCTTGGACTCTTGGTCCACCTGTGCAGAGCATTTAATTTCCTCTGTGTGGATAGGCTACACTCTGTACCGGAACCGAACCCACACTTGCATTTTTATTTCCCATATTTAAGGTCATGGGTGGGGTGGGGGGGGGGTACTATCATCTGGTGTGAGAACCTTCCTTCTGAGCTGGTGCTCAATGTGGCTTCTGCTGGAGTTTTTACCAGTCTGTAGGTATTGCTGGCGTGTTCCCCTTCTGCTGGACCGGTGTTGGCACCCAGGGATGTTCTGCTTCCCCCCCCCCCAAGGCACATGCTGGGCAGCACCGTCTGCACCCCCCAAATCTCGGCTGAGGTGCTGAATCATGGAGCACAAATGCCCTGAATTTTTTGTACCACCCTCTCCACCCGCATCAGGTTGCTTCCTGAGCCTCCCCCCCGCCACGAGAGCCGCACGCGCTAATGAAGTCACCGCGGCCGCGATTCACCCTAACACCCTTTTGTTTATTTATTTTTCTTTCCGGAAACAGCGGCCAGATACTGGCCCAGCCTGGCCACCGCGTCCCGGCCGTACACAAAAAGATACCTGCGATAGCTCGCTTTGAGACGGACCTTTTGCGGATTGCCTGGCTTAAGATATGTGTTTCCACCTGACATCGAGATAGCGAGGTTTGCCAGGCAATTCCAGTCGGTTTTCTTTGAAAATGGAAATACAAATATACAATTTAGCTGCAAGAAGCAGAAAATGATAAGCATGACCTAGATCATGTATGGGAATTTAACCCTCGACTACTAGCAAAGAGAGAAATACGATGTACCTTAAAATGCCCACACACGCACATATAAACACCTCTATATACAGCTAGAGAAAAGTAAACCATTTTTGTTTTTCTTAGCAAAACTGGGGATGCAGAGAAATCACGTATCTGTGTTGTTTGTCATGCACAGTAAGGTGCAGACCGCGGAAGCAGACGCAGGAGATCTGGGTAAAAAGGGATTTCGTAAGGGAGCGACGAGGGCATACGGAACAGAACGACCATAACAGCCCACAACACTACAATGACAAAACTAGAGAAACAACCTCTGACGTGACTTAAATACACCGAACTAACGAAGACAACATGAAACAGCTGGTAAACACGGGGAATCCACACGAGGGTAACGAGGGGGGCGTGGCACAGGATGATCGGCACAATGTGGGTGTGACATTGTTTTTAAATCACATTTCTTGTTTTGGTAGACTTTATGTATTGGATGTTACCTTTTAAAAATCTTGAATTTGTGGGTAACTGGATTAATTCTGGGTATGCATTTAGACGTGGAGGACACTGAAGTTCACCACATGTCAGCATCTTTATACTGCAGAATTACTTTAGAAAAATACTTTAATACTTTAGAAAAACAACACAGACATATTAAACCGTCCGGGGGGGGGGCGGGCCCCCCCCCCCCCCGCCGGGGGGCGGGCGGCCCCCGGCCCCCCAACCTTCCCCCTGACATGCATATTTAGTGAGGGAAAGGGTAAGGAAAAGGAGCCACACTGACGGGGCAGGAGGTCGGAGGTGGAGCTGGCATGTTATGTGGAGCTTGCGGGGGGGGGGCAGCTTCTCTTTCTGGCTGGGTCACGGGAGGTCGCTGTGGAATCACACTTCTGGCAAACAAGCACGGCCTCTTCCACAAATCTGCAAATGGCTCCCCTATGACTTGAACTACTTGTAATAAGCTCACAACAAGCTGAACTTGCAAACAACAATGAAAAGGAAAAAAAAAAAAAAAAACGGTTTACGCACCAACGATCGTGGCAGACTCTCATAAGGTGAAGTCAGGGGTCACGGCAGTGAAGACAGTGGGGACCAAAGGAGAAGGGTTTTGGTTGGGGGGGGGAGGTGCACAGGATGCTTCTAGGACTATTCACATTTCTGTGGGTGCTTTAAGACTTCAATGACACAGTTTTCATCTCAAAAAAAAAAAACAAAAAAGTTCCCCAGCTCACAGTTTTACTTCCTCATAAGGCAGTTCACGCTGTTAAAGGTCACGGAGACCCTTTCTAGAAACATCTTGGTACATTCCGTAACCACAACGTCATATCTGTAGTTCATTCTAGACACTTCCTGTGTGGCTATGATTACCATTCGTGCTCCGTCAGGTACAGCATACAGCCAATAAACACGCCACAGACACGCACGCTGTCCTTACCGCGAAACAGAAACTGAGAATTCGGTCTGTTGGATGCATCCGTGGACGACCATCGAGCAAAAGGTCATCCATCCGGTGCAGCCAATCAGGGAGGATGCCAGACATGTGGACGTGGCCTGAACCTGAGTGTTAGACTCTGATTGGTTGACAGCGTGTTAGGGGGTATGCCGCGGCCCAGACACTTTCTCCTCCCTCTAAGAAACCCCATCTAATCAGTATCTGTTTATGTTTTTTTCTAGATTGAGAGGCTGTTGTAAATGATCGAGAGAGACCTCCCCCCCCCCAAAAAAAAATTGTGGGTTTCTTCACACTGGCTGTCGGCGCTCAAGGACATCCAGCATCAACTTGGGATTCACTGCAGCTCTCACAAAGCCCCCCCCCGCATCCCATCAATTTGACTACCAGCACAAGATCCTTAAATTGCAGCCATACGGTGGCACAACAGATGAGCGCGAGTGACGCCCCTACCCGTTTTAGGAACACCCCTGCTCTAATCAACACTTCCACCGGCCTGGGAACCAACTGTGCCGACAAACTCCCGGGAGAGCTGCTTTGAAGTTAATTAAGCTGCTTTAAATACTGTGCAAATGATTAATATCAAAGCACGTCTGAAGACACGGCCCAGAAAACACAGCATCCCTGGACGTGTCCTAAGAGAGGGCAGCCAAAAGCGGATCGTACGGCTACACTTCACCCAGAGCCACCAACATTCACAGGAATGAATTAAAAAAAAAAATCGATCCAGTGATATCATCATTTTTCCCAGAATGCACCAGGGCACATACAGAGATAACACCAAAATGTACCATGTTTCCACAAACAGAAGGTCACTTGTTATGAACAACAGCATGACTACACTCTGTGAAACTAACACCAAGCTCACTGCTTCAATGCCTGGCAGAACAGTCATTTCAAGTCGAAAGCTGGCTTTTTACAGGAGGGCCAGAGCCGGGTAACATCACTAAGCTCAGTTTCTGAAGAGTTTCATACCAGCTCTATGTTCCAGTTTCATCTCGGAGATGGTTCTGTCATGTTGGAGTTCAGCTTCTGCACTGGCCTTTGAGACATTCCAGACTTACGCTCCCAAAACCAAAATATCAGTATACCATAAACACACCAATGTTCAGTGAAGGGCAGTGTTTTTTTAAGGTATCACATGCACAAAATCTTGACAGTATAGAGGGGTTGGCAGTTCCTTGGCAGAATGAGGACAGGATCTCCTCTTAAGATGTCCTCAGCCAAGACACACATGCGTACACTAGCCTCCCCAGGAAACCATGGCCGCAGTCCGAAACGTACACCTTCCGGCACCCTGGGTCACTCATGCAATAACGCCGGCTCATCTTCTATGACATTATCCATCTAATAGGCTAGCCCTCAACGGCTGATTAACAGAGGTCCGACGAGAATAATTCCAATTTATTGCTGAACTTCAGACGCAATAACAGCTTCGCCAACAGCTTGAGTAAATCACACAATTAAAACCATCTGAACATTGAGAATAAAACCTGGCCCAAGTCCAAGAAGACGGTCCCCGGTTGGATGCAGGGTATCCGGTCTTGTCGTTCAAAACCATTACTCTGGAAATGTCTTTGTTATGCCCCAGTCTGTGTCCTCTAACACCATTCCAGTTGCTAGCATGAACATAGGATTTTAAAAATAAATAAATCTGAAAATCGCTGCTCACCTCAGTGTCCGGGGGAAATTTTCTCCTGTGCTGTGGTCCGTCAGACGTTAAGTCCAGTCCAAGGTCCTTCGAGGCTCCGGGATAAATGTGATAAATGGATTGCTTAATGCCTGCAAACACGTTATCTCTGCTTCATCTGTTTTCATTAGCGAGGGGCAGACTTAGAAGAGAACGGACTGCTGCTTTCAGTATTAGACTGTACTTAGACCCGGGCCGACGCCAGCGCCTGGCATTTACATTAAAAACAACAATGACACAAACAGCAACAATAAGAATCACAGCAACGATGTTATTACTGCTATTCATTTGAATATTTAGCGTTGAAGTTTGCTGGTAAAAAGCACTAACCATTTCATTCACCTTGTCCGGGCGATCCTACAAATCTCCATGGAAAGCGATTAAACGGGAACGACGAACACAACTCATTCGGCGTATGGAAGACATGAGAACTATTTCGTATTTGATGTAAGCTTTAATTTCAAATTCTGTTACACTGAGAATTGACAATCGGAACATAAAATAATTCCCAACAAAGAAAAAAAAAAAACAACAAATACAAAAGAAAACAAAAAAAGTACAAATGGTCTAATAACCAGTTGTTGTCACAAACAACCCTGTACAGCGTTAATGATTAAGTAATAAAAAAGCATTTTTTTACAGCACAAACCTTTTCACTTAGTGCCAAGTAAAGAACTAAGATACGCAAGCCTCGTGAGCGTAGTGTAAAAAAAAAAGAAAAGCTTAAGAATGCAGGCATATAACTAAATACAAACCAAATGTTAGTTTTAAGAAAAGTCTTTAAAAAGGAAAGAAAAACGTAAGTGCTAGTAGCTTGCAATACCATGCTTTTGCAGAAGTGCTAAACGGCAGCCACGCAATAACTTGAAGTCACTGTGCTGCTTACATGTAGGCAAATTAACTCGACTTAAGTGCTTAGAAACACCAGGCGACAGGCGAGACCCCGCCGCCCCATCACACCGGACGACTGCGCGAAACTGCAGTCTTAGACTATATGCTTATACAGTATTCAAAAGGCAGATAGATAAATAACACGTCCCCCGGAGGACAGACCTTTTCTTCTCTGCTTCGATTAGTTTGTGTCATTCTCAGCGATCGCAGGCGATGACCTTCCACCAAGTGGCACCAGAGGATAAAGGACAATGCGGACAGACTGGGTGACGACGGTCCCCCAGTACCGGCACAACATGTAGGTCATAGAGCAATCCAAACCCCCTTTCCCGTCCCGTACCATCCCAATCCCCGGTTTATGGCCCGAATTTCATTCGATCCTAAAGGAAAACGCCCATTTTATCGGCTTCTATTTGGTCTTCAAATCCCGTATTATCCCCCACTTTACCCGATCAGCTTCATCTTGCATTGTAAAAACAAACAAAAAAAACAAAAACAAAAAACAGGAAATATCCCTTTTCAAACAATAAAAAATTGGCTTGACGACGATAGCGCTTTATAGTAATTGGTTAACAACCATCTGAAATTCAAACCCTTTAGACTGCCTGCCAGACGTCTATCTGCAGACGTGGGATATACCTAATCTCCCATATTCTTTTCGATATACACATTTTTCCTTAATGGTAAATGTTTAAAAAGTGCAAGACTTTAAGCCCTGTGCAAAACTGCCTTTTAAAAAATTTAGCCTGTGCATTTCTGCCGCAGGGTGATTTTGACTTCCGTTTCGGTGCATTAAAGACGAGAGGTTTCTGTACGTCTGCCGTGCATGTTTATATGTGTGCTGTACACGTTCGTACGCGTGTCGTACACGTTCGTACGTGTGATTTGCATTGAGTTACATGGAGGGACCAAACGGGCAAGCTTTTTGATTCAGCACTGACAGTAAACATAGCGAAAATATATGGCATATTTCATAACGTTACATAATTATGCAAAAATAACTTCTCGTTACAGAGAACAGAAACCTTTTCGGCAAAGGCTAAGTGCTTTTTTCCCCCCCACTCAAATGACTACAAGAAGTGCATTCATGATACTGAAAGGAGGAAAATGAACGGCCATGAAAGCGAACCCCCGTTACCCGCCCCCACACCCGACGACATCTCATTGCACCATTCAGATTTGTTTCAAGGTTTGTACTGAAAGTTATCAGAAATGTATGCGAAATCAAAAAGGCTAAAAATAAAAACAGATTACCAAAAAAAAAAAACAGAAATCCACTGAAACACTACCGTTTTTTTTATCTCAAATCTGAACGGAACTCTTCACATCTACCTCCGCGTCACTTCCACGTTTACAATAAAAAGCAATACATTCATTCAAGTCATTTTGGAACAAATATTACACAAAAAAATTACAAAAAAGCTGAAAAAAGCACCATTGAATCGGCACGGCCAGCGTGACAGGCCCATGACATTGGCCCCCACCCCACCCCACCCCCCCAACCCCTCCCACCACCAACCCCTGGGCCGTCACTTTGACAATAACGGTCATCTTGTACAATTGAGTGTGTAATGCAGAGTTCAAAGCCCGGTGACTGAATGAGGAACCAGTGAGGTTTGGGCCTCTGGTTCTGGCCCACCTCAGGCCCAGGATGCCGGTGGTGTACATAGCAGGCCAGCTGAGCTGAGAATGCCCTACGCGGGGAACCTCCCCAGCCCACCGCACTCTGGCCGGCACTGGACCGGAGGACAGGTCACCTGCAGACCACCTGTGCGCCCAAGGGGTTTGTAACTAAAGGTAGCTAAACACTAACAGTTTGACCGTTCTATAAAAACAACCGAAAGAAATGCTGTTGGGGGAATAGCTTACAAAAACTATGTACAATTGGACGAGTTAGTAAGTGCATGGTTCGAAGCCTTGCCGTGGAAAATGGACCCCGACGCGGACAGCTTCCATCGGGATCGTCTCCAGAGTGTGACAGATACTCTCCGGATAATTTCATATCAAACCCAAAATGACACTGAAACCATGAGAACACATATGCAAGCATGCGTCCTAATGCTTCGCAAGAGACAACAACACACAAGAACGTAGTATCTGTAAGTCCCGTTACTTTTCTCTGTCGTCGAATGATATGTTCGAGCAAAGTAATTAAACCGATATAACAGATAATGAAAGCAGCTTCGATATAAATGCATTAAGCACATACAGCCTTTTTTTTAATAAAATTCTTCTTTTCCTACCACAACTACTTTTCTATCCAGGTCGGTACGCTAACGCGAGCGGGACGATCCAGTCGCAGTGGAGCTGCACGCCACTGTCCGAGAGGGAATGAAAGAGGAAGAGGAGGCTGGAGGAGAGGAAGAAGAGGGGAGAGGACCAGAAGGAAGAGAAGGAAAGGAGTGAGAAGGGGAGGATGCGAAAGGAGGACAGCTCACACAGTCTTGGCTCTCTCCGTCAGACCCAGGTAGGCCAGGAAGGAGTGCTTGAGAGATGCGGGTGACAGGGGAGATGAACGCGGGGAGCAGGACGAGGATGGCCGCTGTTTCGAGAAGACTGGCGAGGGGCAGATGAACGTGTGGCGTCTTCCGAGCTGACCGGAGGCGAAGAGGGTGGTGAGGGGGACGAGGTGGGCTAGGTCGCAGTTCCTGAACTCGTAACGCAAAGAGAATGCGGAGGCCGAGGAAGAGGATGAGGAGCCGTTGGCTGAGAGGTAGCATGGGGACAGGGCACCAGACTGCTGCTTGCCCGTGATGGACAGCGCCACGGACTGCAAGGCGTGGGAGGCCGCCATGCTGAGGGGGGGCCCGTCTCGTGCCGGGTCCCCCTCGGGGTTGGCGTCGCCACCGTGGTGCTTCTTGACGTGACGGCTGAAGACGAACGGGTGCGTGGTGGCGAAGGCGCACTCGGTGCAGCGGAATGTCTGGCGCGGCGCGTGCTTCAGCTTCTTGTGCAAGTTGAGGTTGTCCTTGCGCTTGCAGCTGTAGCTGCAGCGGTCGCAGTGGAAGGGCCGCTCGCCTGTGTGCACACGTACGTGCTCGATGAGCTTGTTGGCCGTCTTGGACAGGTAGCCGCACTGCTCACACCGGTAGTGGTTGCCAAGCCGGTGCTCACGCACGTGCACCTCCAGCTCCAGCTGGCTGCCCTTGACTGTCTGGCAGATGCGGCACTTGTGCTCCATCTTGTAGTGCGTCTTCAGGTGGCACTCCATGGCGGCTGGTCGGCCAGTGGAGTACGTGCAGAAGGGGCACCTGCAAGGGGGCGGGGACAGAGGTCCGGGGAAGGGGCGGAGGCGGGGTTAGACCCGGGACAGGATAGGAGCGAGCAGCACACGGACACACACGAACACACGCCCGCACACCCTAACGTGGGGAGGGGGGAGTGAGGGGGTTGGGGGAGACCCGTGGTTTGTGGGTAAAAGGCAGTGCGTCCCCCACACTGGCGTTGCCTCCGCTGCGGAGGGTGCCGGACGGGGGACCGCGTGTAGGTAAATAAATAAACGGGTGGCACTTACATTTAAATAGCACCTTTCATCTGCTCTGGACCCCAAAGCGCTTCACAAACCCTGCAGAACAGAATCACCTCAGAAACGGCAGGCAAAGCCTCCGCCCCCGCGCCCCCCCCCCCCCCCCCCCCCCCCGCGCCCCGCCCCCGCCCCCCCCCCCCCCCCGGGGGGGGGGCGGCGGGGCCCGGGGGGGGGGGG
>JAODKC010000037.1:54849-67936 GCA_026777985.1 Mormyrops attenuatus
CCCCCCCCCCCCCCCCCCCCCCCCCCCCCCCCCCCCCCGGCCCGCGGGGGGGGGCCGCGCCGGCCGGGCCCCCCCCGGGGGGCCTGTGGCGGGGGCGGGCGGAGCAGCGGGGTTGTCATTCCGAGCCGCGTCTCCTCCGGGCTCGACAGGAAGGACGACCTGCTTAGACAGGGGTGAAAAGTTCAGCCGCTTCAAGGGGGGGGGGGGATGGGGTTGGGGGGTGAAGAGGCGTGCTGGGCGCTTGCGTGTCACGGCGAGGCCGCGCTGCCCCGGCAAGGACAAAGGAGGAGAGGCTCGCTTCCTGGAGGCGGCGCGTCGTTGGGTCCAATGACGGGGCGGTCCGTGGATGGGCCGGCCCAGCCTGAATAGGGTGGGGGCTGACGGGGGACTCGCTATCTCGCGGCGACTCCTGGTATTAATGCAGTATCTCACCATATCCGGGTTTAATAAATGCCCACCCGCAGCACCAAAGCTCACGGGACACGTCGTCATCTCTGTACTTTCACACCTAAGCCTACACATATTATGGGATGCCACACATTCACAAACACTGCCAGCACGCCGAGGATCCGCTGCCCTTCCGCTCCTCTGACGCCGCGCCGCACAAATCCAGCTCGTTCGCTTGCCCCCCGCTTGTTAATTCTACCGCCCGCCAATCAGGGAGCAGGCCTGACGTCACTGCTGTCCCCCCGGCGGACTCACGGGGACGGCCGTGTTTAAGTGACCGCGTCCTCGTCACGCAAAGCTGCCTTCCTCCCTCACCCGGCGACCCTTTTAGAATCAGGGGGGATGAGTCACGTGACAATGGCAGGGTAACCGAGGGCTCTCTCTCTCGCCAAGGCCAGATCCAACAGGCGGGTAACTTTCCTCCAATCACATTGCGGGGAAAAAAAAACTTCTAAAAAGTGTCATTTATGAACACCGCAGACAGAAAAGCCTAAGGTCCACATCGGCCCAAGAATCACGCCCCCCCAGGGGGTCGGGTACAAGTCTCCAACTTGTCGGGGCATACAGATGTTAACGTCTAAGAAACTGGAAAAAGGGTAATAAGGCAGAGCCTCTCAACCCAATTAAAGTCCTTACATATTAGCAGAATGTGTCAGTGTTTAATAAGAAACTAAATAAGAAATTGGGTGGGTTAAATCGAGAGGTAAATGTATTTATTTTAGGACAGAAAGGCCCCTTTCATTCCAGTCAAGGAAAGTGTTTTGACAACCAAAAAGCAGGGGTTCAACAGAGGTCATTTGCGTACATAATTTCTGTGTATAACTGCTTCTACAAAAAAGAAAAAATATTTGTGCTTTTATTTACCAAATTCAAAAGCGACAAGGTGAGCTGGTGCCCAGCATCCTGGGTCGTGACCCCACTGCCTGCTGGCTGGTTCATGTTTTCTTTTTTAAGTATAGATCCCCCCCCCCCACAGTGACCCTAGGTTTGGTCCAGCTGTCATGGTGGCGGGACGGGACTGAAACAGATCCACCTCAGAGGTGGTGTGGAGAAAGTAGGCCAACCGCCCCCCCAGCGCGCGAAACTGGGCAAGTTTACACTCCTTAATTGACCCCTGGCTGGTAACATTAACAAAGAACACCTGTTTAAAAAACCCCACCCCCCCCCCCCCCCCCCCCCCAAGTCCTGGGGGGCCTGCAGCAGTCAGCCTCATGGGCATCGGAACTACAGAGGATCGCAACCCAGCGAGAAGCCACTTCCTCAACAATATCCTAAAGATAGATGCCGCCGGCGACCCTCGGCCCTAGCGTCTGTAGGCGGGTGACTCATTTCTGGTGAGCATTAGCCAGCCTCGCCGATGAAGGCGGCCAGCGTCTGCGGCGTCGCAGAGATTTTCAGTCAGGTAGGGGTTAAGGTTGGGGTTGAGGTTTCTGCGCTGGTCTCTGAAACCTTCCAGCGGTACTTTCTGGAATTCCCCGCAGTAACGTTGGCCTTGATCCTCCCACGCCGTTCCGTGTGAGGGGCCCCTCGGTCGGGGGGGGGCATTCGGAGACGCATCAGATTTGTCCCTCCTGACATTCTGTCCAAGTTCAAGACCTCACGTTTCTATGGCGACCACATTCTAGAAAACTCCACTCACGACAAGGCCAAGGCCAGGGGGCGGGGGCATTTTTCCACCGTATATTTTTTTTTTTAAAGGGGCTCATTCACTGACACACACATACCCATGGCAACAAAACACTGGATGACAACACACAGTGACAGTGTAACGCACACACATGTGAGGATACCCCACAGCACATTTATAGCACGCTAAGCAGCCGCATTTAAACGGGGCGTTTTTCCAGGACAAAAAGTAGTAAATTGCACTTAGTTTTCAGCTTACTAGTCACCCTGTGTGAATAGTTTCGGTATCTTTTGTACTAAAGCAACATGAGAATGTGCCGTTTTAAAGAAGCAGAACTTTAAAAAATAAAGGGCTTGAAAGAAAGTCTGCTTTATTCACTTGAGATAAACAGAGACATCGGTGTACTTTTGGAGGGGGGGGGCTCTCAGCCATCAGGATAGGCCTTCCTGTGGACTTTCCTCTGTTTTAATGCTACTGAGCACCAGGACCCTTAAAAGGGGGGCTCTTTGTGAGAAATTAGGCTTAAAAAAAACCCCGCTGAATTCTGGGAACAGTCCCTGAGGTCAGTTTTGCAGGCCAAGTGAAACTTCCAGAAAAAGAGAAGATAGAAGGGCGGGTGGAGAGATGGGCAAAGCGGCGGGGGGGGGCTGGGTGGAGAGGCAGACCCACCTGAGAGCTTAATCAGCAGCTCCGATGCCACCTTCACACTGATGTCCTGGTTCAGCAGACAGTTCTTGGCTAGTGGGCTCGACTCCTGGGGCTGGGAGCCCCGTTCAGCGGGCCCCGGGGTGGGCCCCTCCGGATGCAGCCCGTAGCCCGACTGCGCCTCCTCAGAGCCGGGCTCCTCCTTCACGAAGAGGGAGGGCTTCAGGGCATCTTTCTGATTGGCCGCTACGGGTAGGAGGAGAGGAGCCATTTTTGGTGGGGGGTGTATTTGGAGGGGACCCCCCAGCGTCACATGCAGCAACACAGGCCACCTTAAGCAAGATTTGCTGGGCTCAGCCTGAGAGTGGGGGCCCTCAGGCTCAGCACTAAACTCCAGGTCAGGGGTGGGGGGGGTGGGGTAGCAGCGACACTGGCAGATCTAGCTCAGCCGCCAGGCGCGGTGGCCTGAAAACGCAGCCTTGTCTCCTGCAACGACATACGGATAAATAAAAGGGATTTGGTTACTCGGGGGGGGTGGATCAGATGAAGAATTAATAAGCGGACGGGCCGGAACAGATGGCCCCCGACACGGTCGCTCTCGAGCCGAAAGCTCCGATTATCCCCGCTGTGGGTACGAGAGACGCAGAGAGCCGTGTGTGAGGCGAGTGCCCACAGGCAGCCAGCAGGGAGCCAAAGGCATCCGGATGGGGAGGGTCAGCGGCCCTGCCCAACAGGGGGCGCCACTATCATGGGGTATATCCTGAATCACCAGGATCACTTGTTAGCCACTCTCCTGCCAGCTCGCACAATCAAACGCACATATGACCAGCCCACACTGGATAAAAAGGGGCTCATTAATGAGGGGGCATGAGCAGGGGGGGCACAGGCGGGATGGTTGTCGGCTGCCCTCGCCACCTGGAAACGCCACGTGGGCCGGTGTCAGCGGGCGGAGCCCAGAAGGACGTCCTCTAATGAGGAGCGTGTTGCAGCGTGTCGGAGCAGACAGCGCCGGCACGCTCAGCACACGGCCTGCCCGGTTTGAGCGGGAACGCGACAGATCTCCGAGACCCGCGATGCACGGGGTCACTCCTGGCCAGAGCACCGCAAACGCCATGGATTTCTGGCAAGATCCATGCCGCGCTGTGGTCAGAATGATCCTGAATTCTCCCACTGGTGCTCAAAGTTGCGCCCCCCCCCCCCGACTAGTGTCAAACTCCCCAAACCCTAATCCTACCCATAATCCTCACCCACCCATGTCAGCCGCTGCCCCAGAGTGTTTTACCCGTAAACCACACCCATCGGCTGCAGCGGACAGCAGGCGACAGAGTTAAATCGAACAAGGCCATTTTAAACCAGCAACAGCAAGCAGGGAAGGGACAAAAAACCTGAAGCGTGTTCCCGTAAAGTCGGGGGTCGTGGAAAGTTCAGGCTGGATTGCTGAGGGATTTTGGGAAAGGCTCTCGCAGGCCTGCATGCTGTCAGCGGTGCCAAGGTGATGGATCCTCGTGCCGGGGGGGGTGTCCGCGCACACAGCCCCACCTCTGACTCAGCATAGCACCTCCTCCCGGACCAATGGCCCCCAATGACACAGCACCGGTGTTACAGCCTGTTTACTCACTCACACCTCCCCAAACACCCACCCCCTTCTGCTGCTCCATTGGAGTCTATTTATGTAACATTATTGTCTCCTGGGGGCCCCAGACCCTCCTGGGACCAGATGGGAGAGTCACCCCCCCGCCTCCCACACTCTATAAGGGTTATGGAGTGCTAAGAGGGGGTGCAGCATAAGCACCCCTCCCCAAATGCGATTCATTTCTAATGATGAATTATGCATGGAGTTATTAATTAATCTAATGATCTGTGTTTTCTGCGCTAGCCCCCTCCCCCGAGATGGCGGTGTAATTATGCAGCGCCAACGAGCTCAGAGATCCTCCGTGAGCTGCTCTTTCAGCACCCAGGGTTTCCGTGGTGGGGCTCGGCCACCCCCGTGGGCGAAGCCGGGCATGGACGACGCCAAGCTGGACACCCTGTGCTGGCAAGAACCTGTTTCCAGAACTGGGCAGCACCCGTAAGTCCTAACTGGAGCCCTAAAGCATGCTGGGAAGGCCATATCAATCCCTTGCAATGATGGCAGCTTGAGGTCAACATGGAAGTTTTGTGGTCTTGGCAGGACCGGTCTTGCTAACTTTCCTGCCAAGAACGAACTTGAGCACAATGAATCATGGGGTTTAGTCTCATTTGGGGAGAAATATCATTGATTTCTGGGGCGAGGATTTTTACCGCCCTATGTACTTCTGTTCTTAGTATTGGAACTTGTCTTCAGCAATAGAAGATGACGTAAAATGGGTACACGAGAACACAAGTACGGTCAAGTACACATATTGAGAAACACCCCAGCTTACCTAAAGCCAGGGGCGGGGCT
Source organism: Mormyrops attenuatus (assembly GCA_026777985.1). Classification (NCBI taxonomy): domain Eukaryota; kingdom Metazoa; phylum Chordata; class Actinopteri; order Osteoglossiformes; family Mormyridae; genus Mormyrops; species Mormyrops attenuatus. The sequence continues at coordinate 59,991 of JAODKC010000037.1, forward strand.
ACAGGGGCATTGGGCCCACCTGAATGTTGATTGGCCCCTTCCCTTGTCACTTACCAACTCAGAACATATCATTGGCTAATGATAAGGTTGGGTGGTCTATAGGAACTATAGCCTCTGTTATGCTCCCCCCACCTTAAAGACCTAGAATGTGGTCTACTCGCCCTCCCCTGGTCCCCCCCCGCTCTTGGTCCCCACCCGCCCATACCTGAGATCTTCATGAGCAGGTCGGTGGCTGTCTTGGTGGAAATGTCGGGGCTGAAAAGGGAGGCCGCGGTTGGCCCGGGGGGGCTAAACTTGACATTGGGGGGGTCTCCATGGAGGGAGAAGGAGGCCGGTGTGGAGACGTCGCGCTCCTGCGGCTCCTCCTTGACGCGGAGGTGCTCAGACGGTGATGGCCCCGGCGTGGCGCCGCCCGCGAGCTCCTCTTCGGCGCCGGCCTCCGCCTCGGTGTCCGTGGCGACCTCCTCCTTGACGGCCAGCTCGGAGCGGGGAAAGTGCTGGTGGCAGCGCATGTGCAGCTTCAGGCTGAAGTGACGCGATGAGGTGAAGGGGCACAGCTCGCAGTGGAAGGTCTCGCCACGGTCTTGGTGCTGGTGGACCTGGGGGGCGGGGCAAGAATCAGCACCAGACAATCAGCTTCAGGTCACAAGACACCCTATCAAATAACACCAATAGCAAATAGCACCAATAGCATTCCAGTGTTTCACTATAACTTTGTTGATTGGTTGCCTTCGTCACCGTTTACCTCACATCTTTACTTAGCAGATACATTTGCACAAAGCAACGTACAAATGAAGAAAGTTTGGGATCAGAGAGTGGGATCAGCCAGTGGCCCTAGGGTAGGGCTCTCCTGGAGAGCTACTGTCCAGTAGGGTTTTCTGACGAGCCACATCTCAGGTGAATACCAGAAACAGGTGTGGTTCATCAAACAGGTAGAATAGAAAACCTACTGGATAGTAGCTCTGTTGGACCACATTTGGAGACCCCTGCCCTAGAGCATGTGGAATTAAGGGTACTGCTCCTTCCCAACACTGATATGATTACTATCCTGGCTATGGGATTCGAACTCACAACCTACTGGACTAGGGCTCAGATACCCAGCTTACTGAGCTACACACCGTCTCCATGCCGCTTTCTGAATTTGTTGAATATTTTCTTAATGAAAAAATGTGATATATGAAGCCGAGGGCTGATCTTTTGCCCGGGGGGGGCCTCTGTACCTTCATGTGGGACTTGAGATTGTCTTTGCGGGCGCAGCGGAAGGGGCACAGCGGGCACTGGTGGCTCTTGAGGCCCGTGTGGATCACCATATGCCTCTTCCAGTAGCTCTTCCGCTTGATGACCAGGCCACACACAGGGCACTGGAAGGGCTTCCCCCCGTCCTCTGGAGAGGCTGCGGACAGCAGGTGGCGCCGTCATTAAGGAGCCATCACTGCGATTAGCATTATCATTAATGACAAACTGGGAGTTTCCACCAGAAGACTGCAGGTTTGAATGCCAGAGAGCACTACTTCTGAGTTTTAATATCTACATTAAAGGGTCATTTTTATAATCACACACACAGGACCTAAAGCCACTTTCAGGATCCTCGGCATGCTGGCAGACTGACATCAGGGATGGGGGTCGTTTGTTCCTTTATTTTTACCGTACACGAGTGTAATTACCATTATGCAAAGTTTTAACAGGAAGATCGCAAAGCATGTCTGAGAAAGTTAGAGAAACTCCTCCCTAACATTCCGGCTCGTCCGTGAAAGCGTAGCACTCAGCCACTAAGCGATCCGGGGTCCTGAACCAGTATCCCGCCTACACTGCCACTCTATGTCCTCGTCCATGTCTTCACGGGCTAACGGACAGCCACGGGGACCAATTATGGATCAGCAGCCCCTCCCCCCCGGCCCACCCCCCCAGAACAGGCAATGAGATGCATGCTTATGAATGACATCAGTTTATTAAAAGTATTTCAAAGAAATTAAGTCTCATTATAAATCGATAGGACATTTCAGGTAATCCTTCTCAGTCAGGGCAAGGAAAAAAAAATATCGCTAACAGAGTGACATTCTAAACTAGCTACTACTTAACTAGCATTTTAAGTGCCTTGCGCTCTTTTGAATAACCTCATCGACGGTGATGTGCATTCTCTCTCGGTGTGTGGCACCTCTTGCTTTTGGGATCATGCCGCCAGCTGATTTAAACTTGCTAATTTCCTTTTTGTCCGCAGACGCCTGACGTGCATCTGGAAGGTACAACCGCGGCAGCCAGTGCCTCTGCCGGCTAGGCACCTCACGCCCACAAAACGGAAAGTATGATCGCTATGTTTGGCCTGGAATTTGACATGGGGGGGCTGGAAGGGAGGCTGGCGAGGTGGCCTCCTGCTGCCCGTGTGAGGATCCAAGGCTGACAGGTCGGCTTGGCAGGCGGCTCCTCCCTCCAAAAATGAGCCTTTCGAACCGACCCCGGCTTTCCTGCTGGGGCCTAGGGGGACCCCCCACGGAGCCATCGTACCGGACCGCCAAGAGCTCCGTTTGGCCACTACGCCTCCCACAGGAGTGAGGCCGGGGGGGAGGGGGCTACTGAGGGGGGCGCGGGAGTTAATCAAAGACACTCGACCGCCGGTTCGAATCGGTCGAGACGAGGGCCGGAATTCCGCTTCAAGAATCTGTAAAAACATTTCTGCGGAGCAGAAAAGGAGGCATGAACTTTGGCTGCTAGATTAGGAAACGTGACATAAACATAACATCTTATTTCCATTCGGGGGGGGGGGTGAGCCAGAGAAAAATGCAGAGAGATGGAGAAAAAAGGAGTGAAAAAAACAGCTATAAAAACCCCAGAGTGTCGAGCGAGAGGAGGAAGAAACGATGTTTTCTGAGCCAGGCTGCATGGAGGCTGCGACCTTTCACCTCTGCTGCGTTTTAAGAAGGAAAAAACACTCCCCGCCCCACACACACACAGCAGGCTCAAATTAAAGGAGATTTAACACAGAGAGCCTGCGGGGGGGGCGATACCTCCTTGGCTGCTGTTGGCTTTGGCCCTCCCCTTAGGGGTGGAGGGCAGGAGCAGGTCCACGGTCTGGCTGGGTGTCAGGGGCTTTTGGCTCTTCTCCAGCAGGGGCTTGACATCCTCCGCAGAGCTAGGGGGCGCTGGCGTTAGCGGCGGGTCCTTCATATCAGCCAGCAGGTTCCCGGCAGCGCGGGCGGCCACCTCCTTGAGGAGCGCAGCGGAGGAGGTGCGGGAGACCAGCGACAGGAAGGAGCCAGCGGAGGCCTGGGGGTCCGCCTGGGGCCCGGCAAGACCCCTCTCGCTCACCTTCTTGGACAGCGCCGCCAGTGTGGAGCTGGCCGACTGCGGGTTGAATGGCGAACCAAAGGCGTCAAAGCGTACGGCTGCCGCTGCCTCCTCAGCGCGCCCCCCAGGGGCCGGAATGGAGGAGGATGAGGAGGACGAGGAGGAGGATGACGACGAAGACGAAGAGGAGGAGGAAGCAGAGGATGCGGCCGCAGCACCCTTGTCCTGCAGCACGGCGTTGGCAGCCGCTTTCAACTTCTGGATGGCCGAGTCCGGCGAGAGACTGCTGCTGGGCACAGAGCAGCCAGATGGGGGCCACACCTCGGCCCCGGGGGGCCACACGAAGCCACCAGTCCCGCCCCCATCACAGGGCTCCTGTTTGATGCCGGCCGGGGGGGCTGAGGAGGCAGGCGAGCCAGTCGCGGACCCTCTGTTATTGTTACCGCCGCCGCAGGCCAGCTTCCGGGCAAGCGCGCTCAGCTGCTGGGCATGATGGGAAGGTGGCAGGAGGGCCAGGCCAGGGCCCAGGCCCAGGGGGGGCGGTGAGTCTGTGCCACCGGCCTGCAGGCTCAGTTCCCCCACCTCCAGGAGGCGCCGTAAGTTGCTGTTCAGTGGCTTGCCCAGTGCCTGCGAGGCATCCCGGTAGAGGGACACCAGGGCGTCCTGCCCTGCGAAGGATCCTGCCCGGAAGGCGTCCCCCTCTAACCCTAGTAGGTCCAGTGAAGCCCGGGGCACTGGCGTGGGGCAGCCCAGCGAGCTCTCTGCTGACGTGTCCTGTTCCGTCCGGGGGGGTCCATCAGGGGTCGCCTGGAGGTCATCCTGCACGTCTCCATAGGACGATTCCGAAGGCGTGTCTGAGGCGTTGCCGAACCAGCCGTCCTCGTCGCCAGGCTCCCGGCCCGCGGGCTCATCCTCGGCAGGGTCGGCATCTGCGGGGCGGGTGGAAAAGGCCGTGGGATTAGGAGGGAGCTAGATGAGCCACACTGCAAATAACGCGCCGATTCATGCACCAGGGACGCACTCGCAAACACTCGTGTAAAGTGCGTGTAATCCTGCATCGCCGCCACCATGCACAAAGACCCGGCTTTCTGTCTTTTAACCGTATTCCTCCCGGGGTCTGGAGGAGTTTGGCGAAGGGGTTACCATGGCGACGGGCCCTTCTGGGAGGCGAGACGGGAGAGATTAGGGTAATGGAGGTTACCGAGGCGGATTAATATTCATGAGGCTGCGGATAGTCGCCGACGAGCCAATGAGGATAGGGTTAAGGTCGCGGAGGGTCATTAATATACAGTCCCCGTATCAATATTCATAAGCAAAACATTACGGCGTGCCAGACACTGAGGAACAAAGCGGAGGGGCTACGCAACAAAATGGAGGGAAAAGACCGACGTGACAATCAAAGGGGCGTGCATCCATACGCGTTAACCAGACACTGCGTTTACCTTCATTAAAAGAGTAAAATGTAGTGAAATGGAGAGAAATACTGCCAGACTCAGAGAAATTGACCTGCTGCCTATTAAATCTTTTTCTGTTCATCTCTCTCTCTCTCTCTCACACACACACACACACACACACACCACATATCAGTTGGTCCTGATGTAAGATTGGAGGGCAGGGAGAACAGAAGCGAACTGACTCCACCCACAGGGGGCAGTGATGAGCAGACTGACACTGCCGATGTACAGCAGGCCCACGGAGTCTACAGCAGTGCACACAGGCCCCCTGCAAGATCAGAACAGTCACGGGTTCCACGCAGGCAGACTGAGGACACGGGTTTGGGCAGACGAAACCGAAAACCCATCCAGCCGTCAGAGGATGGACTGCTATAATCCACTCAGGGGCTCATTAAACCCCACCCCCAACCAAACCTGATTAGCGACCAGAAGAGGGTCTACTATGTTCTACGAGGCATGGAATGGGAATCACCGGAAGGTCACGGGCTTAGGATCCGAAGGGTTTAGCTATTCGAAGCAAGACCGCCGCTAGCAACGTTAAGGAGTAACGACACCAGCGACTGGCGGAGGTGGGTGTGGCCAAGGCTGGTCATCTAGGAGACGCTCGGCTCCCTCCAGCAACAATGCACCCGTCTGCGGGCCCCACCATAAGCACAAAAAAGATACCATGAACCATTTACGATATCTGAACGCACTCTTTTTACAAAAGGGCTCCCGTCCAAACGGACTCGGTCCGCCGCACGACTTTCACACGTCTGGGCTCAGAATTACGCAGCAGATAACAGATCCAATCCCCCTCCATGGAGACGACTCCGGCACGCTGCGGTCGCGCGTGTTTGGATCTTGCCCAAAAGAGAGCCGGACATGCCCTTTGCGTCGAACAGAGTGCCGCCTCAACCCGACTCCTGCAAAGCCAACACGCTGAAACTGGGCCCGAGTGGGGGGGTCATTTACAGGTCGGTGGTCACATGACATGCCCAAGGCTGCCTGCCAGCACACTGCAGCTACTCTGCAACACATCCAAAATGGCAGATCAGTACGTGTGTGGGGGGAGCAGGGCATTCCCAGTCTGGCAGGAGACAGGAGTGCAGACATCTCCTACCCCTCGGCCCACCGGGACGTCCGCGTGTCAAGTGTCATCAACACGGCACACGGCACGCTCACCAGCAGAACAAAGGCGCCAGTGTTCCTTCTAGCGGTGCAGCCGCCTTCATTTATTCCACATTTTATAAATCGGCAAAATGGATCCTTCCCATTCCCCCCCCAGAAGGTCCACCGCAGAGGCCGGCATGACGGCTAGCCTTTCTTTTTAATGGAAATGCCATGAAATGACAAGCGGAGAAATCCGATGCCTCGTCCTGCTCCTCTGCCCAGGCGCTGAACGCCCCTTGTCCTGGTTCTGCTGCCTACAGCCGGCTCAAACAGAGGAGGGGGGTCCTTGGCGCAAAGGGCGGCCATTTAAATAAATAAAAACACACACACAACCGGATGCACAAATAACTGTAACAGGGATACATCCCCAGCAGCCCCACCCCCCACGGTTTTAGATGTGGGGGGACCGGAGGTGGTGATTACGGATCTGGGCGGGTGCTCCCCCCCCCCTCCCCAGGCCACAGGCCACGCCGAGGCCCCTCGGGCCATGCTAATGAGCGCCAACCATGGCCGGTCCAGCTTATTACAGCACTGCAGACAATACGAGACACGACTACGTACCGCACGTGCTGTGGGGGGGGGGGGGAGGTGGCTGTTCCATTAATTGGGCTGCCATCAGAACCTCACTCTGCCCTCTTAAGGCCAAAGACCGCGGCGCATCCAGGTGACCAGACCACTGGTCACTAATCCGGCCCCATCTCCCTGCTTTCTGTCCGTTAAGCGGGATCCTCTTCTCCTTCCTTCGGTTTCCCTGACACCACCACCACCCCCCCCCCCCAGTATCTGACAAAGTTCATGTTTGGGGGACACAGGCTGATACACAGCCAGAATGTCCACCTTTATCACCCCAGTGTCTAGCGGAGGGTCTGGGGGCTGGGGGGGCAGAGAAGGTACGGCAAGCCGGATTCGCCCTCCCCCCCGGCTACTAACAGCTGCAGAGTGAGTCAGTTTGGGTCACAGCTGAGCAGAGCCCCAGGTTCCACACACTGGGCCGCAGAGCCGAACTTCTGCTCCGACTCACAGATTTGGTGTCACTCCATCTAAAATTTGGCGCCCCCCCTTTCCACATGCCATTCTGCACTTGAGGCCCCATCCAGCCCAGCCTATCATCAACCAAAAACTAGAGCTGAAACAGAACCTGCGCCCCTCCCCCCTCCGAAACAGCCCAGCCTATCAATAATGGTTAATTTAACACATATGTGGGAGGCAATCACATAGGGAGGGGCTATACCAAATTAGAAACTAAATACTGTTCAAGTACTCAAGAACGGCCTGGAAACCATTGCTGGGGGGCCTGGGGGCACTGACCACACGCACCCCCCAACAATGACAGAGTACTTCCCAGTAAAGCCAGAGCCAGCCAAATATGTAGAGCGGCACACACGCCCCGCGCACATCCAACGCGCCCTGTAATTCACCGCCTGTGTCTCTCAGGCATACCCCCCCCCGGCTTCGCGGGCACTCCGGGCAGCATGCCAGGGGTGAAACAGGAAAGAAAAGCGTTCTTGGATGCCGAGCGGGAAAGCTCACCCCAAGCCCTTCCAATTCCTCGGCACAGATGCGGCTGTGGCTCTTTGTGCCGAGTGCCCGGGGGTGGGGGGCGGTGAGCTGGATCCGGCGGAAGGAGAGCGCCCCCCGAGGTAAAGGTGCAAGCCCGTGCTGATAACGCGATTTTACGCAACCGATCCGCGAGTCCTCAACTGCAGAGGCAGCGGATTTTTAAATAAAATAAATAAATATTAAATAAAGGCGTTTCTCACATGAACACGAGTGGCTCGGACGTTAAATGAGCCACGGATCTCAGAGTAGTAAAGTGCGGCGGAATGTAAACATTCTGCGAGTAATTTGAACCATAAACACTTTCTGGGATTTACATGGAGCTGTTTGGCGACATCGCCGTCAGCAGCTGCTCCGCAGACACCTTTAACGTTATTAAAACGAGATTTTGATTCCCGCTGAAATGACTACAGGATGTAAATTAAACCTGCGGGGGGGGGGGGGGGGGGGGGGGGGGGGGGGGGGGGGGGGGGGGGGGGGGGGGGGGGGGGGGGGGGGGGG
>JAODKC010000037.1:67985-79896 GCA_026777985.1 Mormyrops attenuatus
GGGGAAGAGACAGGCCATTAAAAGAGCTGGAGGGGTCCGCAGGGGGCACTCTCATTTGCATGAAGGCAGGGGGGGGGCAGCCCCACTCCCAGTCTCCGTGTTAAACATTGGATGTAGAGGACGGCACCAGAGGCATCACTGGGCCGGCGCTGCGGAGACCACGGACAACCCCGGGGCTGCTGGCTCATGCCAAAATCACGTCCCCCCCCATTCCCTCTACCTACCTCCAAATCTGCGGCTCACAAACAATAAAATAACGAGGTCAGTCCCGTAAGATCAGGCCCATGACTATGACAACCATCTGTGACATGATGGGAGGTCAATTATCTCCCCCCCCCCCAGAATGTTTCATATGTTAGAGTATACGCCACTGGGAGCAGGAGGTGATGGAAGGGGGGGGGGCTTACACCAGTGACGAGAGAACAACTGCTCTCGACGTGGCCACGTCCCTGAAGGATGACAAGCGCGTGGTGTTAAGGCAGGGAGAGTCCCCCCCCAGGCTGGCCCCACACCTGACGTTTGCCAAATGAGCTTTTTAATGGGCTTCGGGGAGGATTACTGCTAATCTCGAAAACCTTCTGGACAAAGTATAAATGCATCTGTTTCGGCCCAATCCCCCGGGGGGCGTCAGAGAGTGACGATCGGCTGCAACCTGCGATCTCCTTTCGGCGGTCGCGCTCAGCTACAGGGCACCTCCTCTCAGCTGACGTCCGGGCCCAGCTGCCTCCTTGCCCCCGCCCCACCTCCGTCGCTCGGCGGCGAAGCGACACAGAGCAGGTCTCTGCAAGGTTGAGGCACGCGCGGCCATTTGCATGTGCGAATAGAATCGCATTTCATGCGCTGCTGCATTCGTGTCAGGACTCGCAGGCGCCTGAGGGTCACCCGTGACCGACCATCGGCACATACGGCGGCTCTGAAAGACAGGCCCGCGGGCCATGGATACACCACTGTGAGTCTCTACGCATACTCCTTTAATCCGCTCCCCTAAACACAGGACACTACCCTGGGGGGGCTCTGTAATCGGTGCCTTCCCATCCACCTCCAGCTTACCCCCAGATTTTTCCTACCTACAAAACGCCCATTACAGGAGATGCGAATGCCCATATCCGTTACCTACAGCAAGTCAGGACACAGCCTCACTAGAGCGACACGTACGTTTACTGTAATTACCAGGACACCACCGAGGATTGTTTGCAAATGTTAGTAAAAACAAACTGCCCAGAGACCAATTTGAAATGCTCTCTATAAAGGTGTGTGTAAAATGTGCTACTTACTTTACCAACAAAACAATATTTACACTTTGGATAACTACCGTTTCCTAGCAAATGTTTTACAGAAATAATCCAAATATTATTATTCCTAAAATTTAAGAAATACAAGGATTCAGAAATTCCAATCGGGCAAGTCTTATCTTAAACACGGTTGTCCGAAGCACATTTACACGTCGAAGACGGAAACCTCGCGCGGGCTTCCCTGTTGCCTGATCCGCTTTCTGAGCTTATCGGGGTTCCCCGGTCTCGGGCCGGGCAGAACCGCGCTGGCTAGCTGGTTACCCTCCGCCACGCGGGCCGGGCCGGCGGCCAAAACCAGCCCCCAGGATCACGGATCCTAATTCACTGGCATCTGCAGAGGACTTCCACTTCCTCTCAGCGCACAGTCGGGCTCGCGGTCAACTCCGGCACCTCCGCCCAGCGATTTTTAAGACAAAATCTGCGATGCAGGTTAATCATCAATCATTCATTCCTCAAACTCCCATCGCACAGTTTCTTCCAGAGAATTGAGCACACAGGAATTTAATAAGCCACACACCCCTATTTTTCATAATATAAATCCTCCCCAGACAACATTTGTGGACCTTTAGACCACAAGTGTTTTGGGACCAGCTCACACTGGGCACGGTCGGGGTGCTACGGCCAAATATGGACCCTCAGGTCCAAGGGCTCGAGGGGAGCGGCCCGATACAGCACATTGTCGCTCTGCCAAACGGCCTGGCAGCCAGAGAAATTGAGCTCCCCAGTCCTCCAGAACCCTGGCCTCCCCAAGCGGCCAGTCCTCAGGAAACACGGAGCCCTTTTTCCCGCCAATGGGAGACGGTCGGTGCCCAGCGGGAGCCACCCAGCGGACAAAGGAGGCCGGCACTGTGCATCACACACCGGGATTCATCAGCCTGGCGGGAATCACTGGGAGGCACCAGGCACAGGCGACGAGAGCCACCTCTATTTTTAGGGTGATAAGAATTCCAGATAACCTGCCTCGATTTTTGTAGGCGTGAGGGGAAATGGCCTTGGAAGATCTCGGAAACGATTAGCAGCGAGGCCATTTTAAGCAGATTTTCCAGATCCTACATGTTACAGTAGCATAAATTTTAAAGATCTGATCTTGTGGACTTATAGTCCAACAGGCCACTAGGACGTCTCCTTATTAGACTGTATTGTTTTAATCCAGAGCCCACCCGGATGAAGGACATTACTACTATCTCTGGACCACTATCCCGGCAACCTAACACGTGACACACAATGTGGTGAGAAGCCCCCCCCCCCGAACCGTCGGCGTGATGACTATAGGTATCTCACTCACTTTCGTGCAGAAGCCTGGGTGTCATTAACCGACCGAGCCCAACCTGCCAGGCTGTACACAGGACGGCGGAGTGCTGGCAGAAGTTCTGGAGAAATCTGATGCCAAGAGCAAGATGGAAAACCACCCCGGTTTCCGTTTTTTTCCCCCCTCTCCTTAATCCAAGGTTTTCAAGCCCTTGACCAGACAAAGTCACTGTAATCACTAAGGAGATGCAAGGGCCAATGACACTCCATTTGGGGGGGGGGGGCACTCACTGGGATACACTTTCACTACAGTGGCCTCATATGCGGCCGGACCAACCCACACCGGGAACACCAGATACGGGGCCGTTGTGACCCAGGAGTCTTTACTCCTGCGATCAGCGGGACAAAAGGCATGAGCGGTGACCTTTGACCCAGACACACTCGCACCATCCAGCATTTCAGCACAAAACGTGACAAACCTTGGAATCTCAGGGATTCTCCCTGTAGACCAAGCTACGGTTTTCTCTGGAGATGTCATCACCCATCCATCCATCTTCCAAACTGAAGGACAGAGTCATAGACACAGGGGCCAATCCCAAGCAGAACAGGAAACAGACAGAAGTACACACTGGATGCGTTACCAGACCATTGCAGGGCACAAACACGCATTTTACAGATTAGCTTCAGCCAGGTGGTTCCAATGCCAGTATGACGGCATATAAACTGCCCTGTAACACCCAACGCATCGGGTCACTGGACCTCAGCACCACCGAGGTCACATGACACCATGACACTGCTGGGTCGAGTGTCGACCCTGGCGAGACTGCCTCAGGGCTCGTTAAGGTCCATCTTCACCAAAAGCATCACACCTTAACCCACCAATTCGAGGGGCTCCATATTGCATGAGAATAACTATTTGCCCAAAGTGGGCCTATGTTCAGGACAACAGAATGAAAAAAAAAACACCACAGAGTGTCACATAGTGAATCTTTGAAGAGCACTAAACGGGACAAGATTTCAGTACAAACTGACAACGCAGAAGCCTCTGCCGCCGCATATTTCTGATATTTTAAACAATTAAGCTTTACATTTAACTAAAGAAACAGACTAATGTCATGCAGAAAAAGTGCATCTGAAAAGCATTTCACCTAAAATCCCAGCACTGGATCTCTGCAGATTGAGCCATGTGTCAAATCGTTTGACTGTCCAAAAGACCCAGAGATGAGATCGCGAGCTCTCAAACCAGCAGCATCCTTTACGTCTCAGGGAGCACTCGCATATGCCGGCACCGCGACGCAGAAAACAAAGGCAACTGACGACAACATCAATTACAGTTTGCCGCACACTTCTGTAATTACAGATAATTTCGCTGAACAGCTGTTTTGGCTACCTAGACTTAACTGTTTACATACTAAATAATTTGCCCAGCACTACAGTCAATTTGCATGCAGCATTCCTCAATCAACTATAATTACCTAGAACATCATTCTTATTGCACCCCTGTATTAGAGGTTAATTGTATCTTTTCCCCATTTTCCTTTTGCTCAGTAAAAAATCGCCACACCGGAGTCTTTTAGATCACGGTTTGCACATTATGCGGCCTCTAGTGGACGGTGGGGGGTACTGCGCATCTTTATTATTATTAAAAAGCACAATCTAAACATCCTAGCTGCGTATGGTCAGGAGAAGTAGTGGGAGGAGGGTGAGAAATAATGTCGATTGATAGGTGTCCCGGTAATCAATTTTTAGGCGTCCGTGATGGCGGAGGCTCCGTCGGCCGGCAGTCGGGCAACGCACCGCCGTGCTTTCGTGCGCCGGGTTATTATTGATCGTGGTGTGTCTGCAATGGATGGCCGCAGAGGCACGGGGGGGGAGAAAAAGCGCTGAACTTCAGGTGACCGACCAGGGGGCTCCGACACGGGCTGCCCGCACCCACGGAGACCTCCAGGGCTGGATGGGAGGAAGAGGGGGGAACAAAATCGCAGCTGCAAAACGATACCGATTATAATACTCCTTAGAAAGTCCCATCCGACTCCTGAACGTTTTGCATTAAAATACAGAAAAGCGATGTTTATTTTTTTCGCAGCATATAGAAAGTTTGATGTTTTTCTCTCTCTTCCCCCCCCTCCTCCACCAGAAAGGGGAATAAAGTTGCCGAGCGGCGTGAGGATCCGCCGGGGCACGGAAGCCTGAATGTAGCCTGGCTCCTCTGATCCGACTGACCCTTCGCTTTACAGCGGCCGGAGCCTCCGATCCTCCCCTTTCTCCAGCAAGAGAGCAGACGCGGCTCCATGGACAGATGAGCTTGGGGGAGAAAATTTAAAAAAAAATGGAGAAAAAAAGGCGCTTGCCTGCCATAAAGGCGTTTAGCAGTGTTACACACCATGAGTGACCGTAGCAGGACCTTTAGCGATCGCTTAGTGTCCGGCGTGCTGCTTTACACACTCGCTCGCCAGGCTGCTCATCGCCAACATGGCTGCCTAGCACAGACCTAAAAAAAGGAGAAATAACCTACGCCGCGTCTTTGTTTCACCTCTTTAACCCTAAACTACTGCGCAAAACGCACGTAAAGCCGTTTCGGGGGAGAAAAAAAAGGGGAAAAGCACGACCGTCTTTGCAAATTCAGAAATCGACTTACGTGACGGCAGGCGCTTGGGCTGCTCCTGCTTCCTCCGGGGCATTTTCCCCCCTTTTTTCACATTCTCCTCCTTGTTTAGGGATACGAAGAAAAAGGGATTTTTTCCATTGAAATAGTATGCGAGTGTGTGATGGCAGGGGCTCGCCGTGCACCTGGCTGTCCTCGGCTCGGAGCGTATTGTCGGTAGCGGGGACACGGGGGGGGAGGCGGCGGCGGCGGTGGTGTTGTTGCCGTGTCTTGACTATGGCTGCTCTCTGTGCAAAGTGTGTGTCTCCGAGCCCCTAACTAACACTAATGCGGGGATCAAAGGGCAGCAGCAGCGGAGCAGACACACACACACGCGCGCGCGCGCGCACACACTCATGCACACACACAGGGGATCGGCTCGCGCAGCAGCACACGGCGAGCACTCGGAGGGACACATAGGCTTTTAGGGTGTATGCTGAATGCATGGATCCCGTGGATGTCTTTATCAGGCGTTACAGCTCTCCGTGTGCAAATGTGCGTGTAATTATACAGGTAGTGTGCACACGCAAAAAAAAAGTCGTTCACGCATAAACCTGAAATGTAAATAACAATTTAGTTCTTTTCTCATAAGCCGAACAACACCAAGCGATCGATTTTTAAATTTCTTTTACAAAAAATAGTAATTCGGTAATAATGTAGTAGTATTATTTTTCCCTTAATAAAAACTATAAATTAGTATAAAAGTCAACATTTTTCCCCTTTCTTGTCACTATGATGCAACAATTTATAATAGTTTAATATATATTTTTTTAAATAAAATTAAACACGCATTTAGTTTAGCCGTGATGGTATTCATCAGAACAGTTGTTATTCGCTTCCTGTTGGGAATCTGTCGCGATATGTGTCATTAGGTACATGTACCCCCCCTGCACGCGCACACCTCAGTCACGGTATCACTACATCTGCTTCTGGCTGTCCTGCTTTGACTCAGACCCAGGCGCAAGAAGCTCGTTATGGCGGCAATTAGCAAATGCCCTAATTACAGCTCTCGGCTGACCACAGGTGACTGACACACAGTTTGTATATTCCTAATTAGAATACAAGACGAGCTGATTAACATCCCCATCCGATGCTACTGAGCCCACGTATTGGGCTGCTGAGATACAAGCCTTAAATCTAAAGTTTATATATTTATTCAGACATCAGTCACATGCTGCATGACTGCAATAATTGACACAAAATACATGCGTGTCCTTTAATGTTTAATCACAATACCTGTGCATGTTTGCATACGCAGTTAAATGTTTCACTGCGTTTACTGTAAAAAACATGTATAAACAAATCAATTATCGAGAACTCCAGAGCAGGATGCTGAGGTGATATTAATTAAAACAAGTCTGAATATTAATTACTATGGCTCATTAAGGACCTGAATGATTCTCAATATTGTTTATAGTGGAAGGTCTGAACTTTCACTGTTAGGGTCCAGTGCCTTGGGTGAGGATCTACTAGCTAGTAGTTTGATTACGTATTCAGTGCTTGCAGACGGGGCGTCAGGGAGCTGCCTGGGGAAAGCCTCTCTCTGGAACGTCACTCACTACAAAAGTATCTATAGATTTTATTGACCGCTTGATTTGAAAGGAATACCGGGAGCTCGGATTCACAGCCGTCTGCTCATGTTTGCCCAACAAATTGATGCCGGCGAAGGGTCACGTTGCTTGGATGGAATCGGGTCTGATCGTCTACCCGTGCCGAGTCGGACCGACAGCGTGGCTCTAGGGTACAGAGAGGGTGCAATCCGCAGCAGCTTCCCTCGGCTCGCTCTCTCTCCCCCCGTCTCCCTCGCTCCTCTCCTCCACCTGCCGACGCCGCCCCAGCGCCAGGACCAGGTGTTCCCAGCGCTCAAAGGGGAATTCCCCTAATCACTGTGTCTGCTCTCATTTAGCATGTACCGTGTTTCTACCGCAGTAATTCTCAGCAGCTTAAATGTTCTTCACAGCCAGGACACCTAGATGCGGGTGGGAGATTTCTTCAGAAGCAAATCCGACCGTCTTCCATTCTAAATGGAAAAGTTCATGAACTTTTGATGTTAGATAACTTTTTCTGTTATTGTCCCTGTAATACAAACTGCATAAGATCCTATTCGGAAACCTCAAAACCAAAGTGTCAACTTTACAAGTTTGCCTTTACAAGGCAAGTTTACAGTGTATTTCTGTCACAGGGGGGTGGGAGGCCAAGGTTTGTCCTATGACCCCCCCCCCCCCTTTAGATACCAGGCTGCTGAGGTAATGTTTGCAGCAGGACGATTGTCTGATAGTCGTCATGGAGATGGAGCCGTGACCTCACACACCACTGCACCTAAAGGTCATCGCTCAGGCGTAAGGCTGGGCTGATGTGGTTTCCCAGCAACACCACAGGTTCACGTATGTTTGAAAAATACAAATAAAACCGCACACTTTAGTTGTTTTCAGTTTAACTTTTCTCAATACAGCTTTCCACCCGATATTTTATCAGTATTGCATCCAATCAGAAGTCCGATGCAATGTGTGCATTCCTGCTGCTAAAAATTACAATATTAACCATGTTTTTCATTACAAAATCTACAGGTAGAATTCAAGCCTTTACAGTATAATACACCAAAAAATATCTGTATTGTTTCAGCCTTTTGCAATATTAGTTCATGCCCTCAGCATCGATAATCCGTAGTTATCTGAACAAAATCAGTGCTGTTAAAAATCTATAAAGATCAGCTTTTGAAAAATGAGGAGAATTCTTCTCTGTTTTCTCACGTGACGCACAGCCTGCTGGGGAAATCATTGTCTGGTCCATGATCCATTATTTTATATTTAGTGTTATTATCGCTTATTAAAAAGCATCTATGCAAAGACACAGCCTGCGTTTGGTAAATGAAATCCAGGTGCTTCAATCTGAAGACAGAGATGATCTCTTACGAGTTCACTCGTCCTGGGGTTCTGTTCCTCATTCCCTGTGTGACATCTTTCTGAAGTTAGTTTTCGGAAAGTGTCATCAATCAGTTCATCAATTCAGTCTTGCAGGATGAGGGAGAGTCATTCCTTCATGAAGCACGCCCGGCTAAGCACCACACTCAGAGTGGTGATCATGGTGGTCCGTCAGACCGCGTATGACAGCCATCTAGGCGCAGCGCCGCCGATTGCTTATCCTGCTACTGTGAAATTTGCATCTTGCATTTCCCTGCAATTCAAGTATCCAAACTGGACAAGCACATGCATCCATAACCCAGTGATCCCAGCAAGGGCACTGCTGACGTACCTTTGAGCTTGCATTGCTAAAACATAATATTCACTGGACAAATAATGGACGTAACCAAACCTACAACACTCTGATTGCACTGGTGTGTATACCATAAGTGTTAGCTAAAGGTATGCATGCTTAAACTAAGGTATTGCAGTTTTTTTTTTTAATTTCAATTAGGTGTCCCCATGACCTTGACATGGTTAAGTGCTTAGAAGATGGATGGATGGATGGATGGATTATCTTGTCTTGAATTTATTTGGTTGTTCCCATCAAAAGTTCCCATCAAAGATGGAAAACCGTCAGGCAGGATTTATCTTGATT
Source organism: Mormyrops attenuatus (assembly GCA_026777985.1). NCBI lineage: Eukaryota > Metazoa > Chordata > Actinopteri > Osteoglossiformes > Mormyridae > Mormyrops > Mormyrops attenuatus. The sequence continues at coordinate 76,728 of JAODKC010000037.1, forward strand.
TCTGGCGCTACATCAGAAAAGCTTGCGATATCAGTAAGGGTGTGCACAGCGTTTTATATGTACCGTGCACTGGTGAACATCTGTGAGCTGTTTTAAGCATCATCAGCAACACAGTGATTAAATATTAGTTGGAAGACCACAGCTGATGTCTGATGCTTCGCGGCGGATCTCAGCCACATTAAGTGGGCCGTATGGGGAGCATGGTGTCGGAAGGAGACGCCCCCGTGGGCAGATAAGATGGCCCCTCTGTGCCCGCGGCCATTTCAGCCACCAACCATCACGCCATTAACATAAACTCCTCAACTGTGTCCAGGACAGAAAAAAGCTGCTGGGAGAACGAGGGCCATCAGGAAATCAGGCACCAACGAGAGGGAAGGCGCGCCATACATCTTGCTGGCGGTAAAAGCCTTGCTGGGTGGTTCACCATACGCCATTGGCGGGATTCTCAGACATCAGGAAGGACGACAGGTCAGATTGAGCTACCGCAACGTTCTGATCACCGTTAAGAATAGCAGAATGGTGGATGCGGCGATGGTGGCACGGGGGGCGGGGGGGGGGGTTGCATGCCTTGAATCCTGATGACACGATGAATTGGATATTGAAATGAGCTCTACGCTGGGGCACCCGGCCCGAGTCGGCGAGTGCATCAGGAGGGAGAGCGATTAAATTAAGCCAATTTCATTAAATCGCCGTCTTGAGATGCCTTAGAGATGCATTCCGGAAGAGCCCGCCAAGATGTCTGCCAAGTAAATAAACAAGCAAATAAATAATCAAAAAGAAATGGAAGCAGTGGAAAAGGTTGCTGGTTAGGGCTTTGGCGTGTCCTCGCATTTGAACTCTCAGGCCCTTTCTTTGTTTAGATTTGCCTTTTAAATGAAGAAGGTCAGACTGGACCCAGCAGGGGATCACGTTACGCCAGGCCCAGTCGTTTGTTCCTTAATGAAGTATTTCAATTGCTGGAATTATTTGCTTAACTCTAGTGTATTTAACGGTGCTGCGGTCTCTATGTGTTTCATTTTTCATTCAGGCTTCCAACCAAAAAAAAAATGGCAATAAAGGCACGAATGGGGAGCAAAATTAGTCACACTTATTTATTTTGCGGACATTTTTGTCCAAAGTCGGTGCACTCGGCGTCATAAGAGCGTTAAGCGACAGAGGTCAGTAGTACAAGCACGGGGTGACTAAGCGGGGTGTCAGATCATTACGAGCCTGTGGCTACCTGTATGTTGCCTCTTTGGATAAACAATAAAATGAACCTCAGCTGTCACGTCCAGCCTTATTACGGAGTGCCGTTCTCGGCCCGGCGGCGAGGTGGACGGCTTCCATTTTGGCATGTGACGGCAGAACAATCACTGAACAGACCGAATGCTAACGGGAGGAAGCCGGAGCTGCTTTGCCAAGTGGCCTTGAGCGCCTGATGGGGGGGGGGGGGGATGGGGGAGAAGACAGCTAATAAACGGGCTGACAAGCACCGGTGTCATGGCCCTGCGGGGGGAGCCAGAGCTTTTAGCGGAGGCCGTGGGACGTGCAGCCGAGAGGGGAGGGCCCGCGTCACTGTCCGCCCCCCCCCCCCCACCCTAGGGTAACCCAGAAGGGGGGGGGAGTGTTCACCCAGTGACCTCTGTCAGGCGCTGATCCTACAGCCAGGACTGTACAGATTATAAACACGGGCTTGGACATGAACTAGCAGGGGAGTGACCAGCCTGCCGGCTGCCTCTGTCATGGCATTCCTCTCTGTTTTTTCTGACTCTGATTCATCTCTGCCCTTCCCGGCCGCCTTTGTTCCTTTCCGCCTCCTTCTCCCCCCGACCCAGAGACCCAATAAGGGAAACCTTCGGGTGTCGACCTTATCGGCTCGAGGTCAGTGCCGGGTCGGGTTTCTGTTGCTAGGTTACTATCAGATAACCGGGGCCTGTGTCCTGAACTGCGGCGCAGTGCCATGCGGAGCCAGTCATGTAATCTCATTCATTTTCAGGCATTTGCCTGCCGGTTGGAAAGGTTATCTCCCTCATGCCGCCATAATGTAACAAATTAAAATATAGAGCCGGCTGAGGCGAGTCCTGGCATGGCCGTCCGTCAGCTCCAATTACACCGGTACCCACCTCCGCTGCCGGGATGGATTCTCCCCCAGAGATGAGGCTGGCATGGACCCCATTTTAATAAACACATAACGGACCTGTTCATTATTTACATACAGTACCTTTGCATCTGTGAACAAAATGCTGTGTGTGCACAGATTCATTCTGCGACTCCACTCATCTTCATAAATTCTTATACCCATTCAATTCCAACCATCCATCCATCCATCCATCACCACCTAGCCAGTATGATTTGAGCCTGGAGCCTATACCAGAAGGTAGGGGACTCCGTGGACGGGAGGGAATCGTGCATCAGCATATTGGGGGGACACCTTCAGCACAGGGCTGCAGTCAGACCAGGCAACGAGGCACAGGGAGGTCACTACTACTGTCACGCTATAATACTAATAATACCACTATACAACAGGTCATAATACTGCAATATTAATATATTTCCAACAGCATTATAATGCATGTGGCTGTATGCACTGTCTTCACATGTAAAGTCTAAAATCCAGACTCCAGTGATTCTTTACGCAAACCTAAGGGGGTATATTACCCTGATTATATACAGTAATGGTTTTTAATATTATTATATTTTAAACTGGGCACTGATTAAAGGTTGATGGCTTTACATCCTTTGTTTTTACTTCTGGGTTGTAACGTGACATCATCAAAAATTTATTTATGGTCTAATTAGCTTGAAACCATGATGTAATACAGTAGACCGACGGGGGCAAAGGTGGCGGCATGCATAAATAATCAGAGGCTGGTCCGTCCCGGGGCATCTTTAATCAGCCTGAGACATTTTTAATCTGCTCTCGCCATCATACGGACTCCACTGTCTGCCTATCAAACCCGGGGCTGAGAAATCGAGACAGTACTCGCCGAGGATGGCCTCTTTTACCAGGCGCCTTGGAAAACTGAGGTAATACTCACGTCCTGCGTATATTAGCCATTTAGCTACTTTTCTGAGAACATAAGAACATAAGGAATTTACTAACGAGAGGAGGCCATTCGGCCCATCAAGCTCGTTTGGGGAGAACTTAACTAATAGCTCAGAGTTGTTAAAATCTCATCTAGCTCTGATT